>CM029017.1:27543968-27718222 GCA_016801055.1 Panax notoginseng
CATACCGGCTAAGGAGCGAATGCAAGCTCTTCTTCTAAAAAGAGGAAGACCAAAGTGACTCCTTTATCCGCCGATGAGCTTCGGGTTCCTCTGCTGCAGTTGATCCTCCGATCGTCGTTCCTGTGAGAGTGAGGATCTATGTTCCGAAGACGAGCTCGAAAACCCAACCGAGTCTCCACTTCTGTCTCGCAAAAGGAAATAACCCTCCGATGATCTACCACCACCGCCCCCCGAACCATCCATGCCTTCTTCGGCAAGATCTTCCCCCTCCGCCTTCAGGCGAGAAGCCGCATCTTCTCCCACCATATGGCCGGAGTTTAATGCTAACTTTTCCTTTCAGCTGTTCGACTCCTTTGTTCGGGAGACCGATGATCATCGGTTCGGGAACAGCTCGATTAGGGATTTGATCGAGGAAGGCATGAGTTATCAGGCTAAGGTTAGTTTGTTCAATTGAAATATTTGGAAATTATCTGTTTCTTCTAGTGATTTACCGGCTACCTTTGAATGTCTGTAGGCCAATGCTGTCTTCGGGAGGCTTCTTCCCCGATACAAAGAGTCCGAAGTCGAAGAAGATGCAGCCAGGCGAGAGAACGCTATTCTGGCGTCGGCTCTGGATAGAGAGAGAAGGGCCCATGGTACCACTCTCTTCAATAACGAAAGCCTCCAGAAGGATGTGAATAACTTAAAAGAGAAACTGGAGACAGCCGAGGCCACCCACCAAATAATCGTTAATACGAACATAGACCTGGTTCGTCGAAACGAGGTCCTTGTGGGTAAGAACGAAACGATGGTGAAGACCAATAAGAGCCTGGCGGTGCAAGTACATGAACTCGAAGCTAGGGATTTGAGACATCTAAAGGAACGGGCAAAGCTCGAAGAGGAGCTTCGAGAACTTCGCGCTTTGAGAGATTTGGGTCCCCCTCTGACCGGAGATCTTCGTAGAGAAGTTCAACAAGAATACCGGAAATCAGCTGAGTTGAACGAGGAGATCGTCCAAATGTTCTCAGATGGATATGACGAATGCCGAAGCAAAGACAAGGCAAGACTTGTCACTGCCAAGGTTGATCCGACCATTCTCGACTCTTCGGAAGACGAAGCTGATTTCTAAAGATGATTCTCTTTTCCCTTAGCTGTAGGATTTCTGTAAAAGTTTCTATCATTTTGTAAACAGTATTTTGTAAATGAAATATCAACATTATTCCTTATGACTTCGGTGTTATTTACTGTTTATCAATGCTTCAATATCGATTCAACTTAAAAAATGTGCAAGCTCCTTCGTGGACTTAACTTAAACTGTTAATTAACAACTAGGCAAGTCGTATATCAGACAAGATGAAGTTAAAGAATGCGGCCTTCCGAACTCAACACTTAGAAAAATTTAGGTAATAAAGTAAGGGAATACTTATTCGTTACCAAAGTGTGAGGTAGATGCCGTGAAGGGCCTGACGAAGTCTAAACAATGACACTTGCCTACCATGAAGGGCCTGACAAGGTCTAAAGGTCGACAATTGCCTACCACGCAGGGCCTGACAACGTCTTAGGGATGACACTTGCCTACCACGAAGGGCCTGACAAGGTCTAAAGGTCGACAATTGCCTACCACGCAGGGTCTGGCAACGTCTTAGGGATGACACTTGCCTACCACGAAGGGCCTGACAAGGTCTAAAGGTCGACAATTGCCTACCACGCAGGGCCTGACAACGTCTTAGGGATGACACTTGCCTACCACGATGGGCCTGACAAGCTCATAAGGACCACCTGCCGATGAGGCTACCATCGAATGGTCAGCGAGTCCACCCGAACCTCCTTACACCAATGACGTTAGCCTACCACGCAGGACCTGACGAACTCATAGGGACCACCTGCCGATGAGGCTACCATCGAATGGTCAGCGAGTCCACCCGAACCTCCTTACACCAATGACGTTCGCCTACCACGCAGGGCCTGACGAACTCATAGGGACCACCTGCCGATGAGACTACCATCGAATGGTCAGCGAGTCCACCCGAACCTCCTTACTCCAAATGATGCTAACAGCAACGAACACAAGACTTGCTTGAAAAGAAAGGAATTTTTATTGATGATGACTTAAAACCATTTACAGACTTCCGGTGTACTGATATTGTAGCTACTGAAAATACTTTCGAAGCCTGCCTGCATGCCAAGTATTCTTAATCTCTGATCTGTCTAAAGCCCTCAACCGATAAGTCCCCGGCTTCGGTACTTCTATGACTTCATATGGCCCTTCCCAATTCGGCATCAGCTTTCCCAAATTCTGGGGTGTAGATGCTTCGACTTCTCTGAGAACGAAATCCCCTACTTCGAACCTGCGAAGCTTTACCCCCTTGTTATAATGCTTAGCTACTCTTCGCTGATAGGACGCTAGTTTGACCAAGGCTGTTTCTCTGACTTCTTCAAGTAAATCAAGATTGGCTTTCAGCCCTTCATCATTGTATATTTCTCTGAACTGGCCAACTCGAAGACTTGGAGATCCAATTTCAACTGGGATTAAGGCATCAGTACCATAGGCCAGTCTGAAAGGTGAATCCCCTGTTGTGGTCCTCGGAGTGGTCCGATAGGCCCATAACACGCTGAGCAGCTCTTCTGGCCATCTTCCTTTAGCTTCGTCTAATCTGCGCTTGATTCCATTTAGCAGCGTTCTGTTGGTCACCTCGACTTGTCCATTAGACTGAGGATGAGCTACCGAAGTCTTTCTATACTGGACCCCCAGTTCTTTCAAAAATGCTTCGAATTTTGATCCCACAAACTGACGTCCATTGTCTGAAATCACCACCTTAGGAACTCTGAACCGAAATACTACCGACTCTTTGATGAACTTTAAGCATTCCTGTTCTGTTATTAACTTGAGCGGTTTTACTTCTACCCACTTGGTCATGTAGTCGATGGCAACTATAACAAAGCTGACCTGACCTTTTGCTTTAGGTAGCGGACCTAGTATATCAACCCCCAGACAGCAAAGGGTATGGGAGATAAGATCGAGTATAACTCTTCTGGTGGCTGATGTGGGATCGGACTGTTGAGCTGACATTTCTCGCACTTCTTGACATATTCAGTCGCTTCCTTGAAGATGGTAGGCCAGTAGTATCCCTGACGAAGTACTTTGTAGGCTAATGACTTAGCAGTCATATGGTCGCCGCAGATGCCCTCGTGAACTTCTCGAAGAGCATATTCAGCTTCGGACGGAGTCAAACAGTTTAACAGTGGAGACGAGAAGGCCCTTCGAAATAGATCTCCATCTATCAGAACGAAATTAGCACTCTTGTACTTGATTTTCTTGGCCAGTATCTGATCCGAAGGTAGAACGCCAGCTGCCAGGTACTCCAGATATGGAGTCAACCAGCAGTTGGTTCGGTCAACGCACATTACCGATTCATGATGAACACTAGGATGTTGCAAAATTTCCAAGTAAACCGACCCATCAAAAATGTTAACATCCGTAGTGGCTAATTTGGAGAGTGCATCGGCAATAGAATTATCGTCACGTTCGACCCCCTGAAATTCGTAGAACTGGAAATACTGAAGTCGTTCTTTCAATTCCGCCAAATACTTGATCATTCGATGACCTCGGGCTTCGTATTCCCCGGAGACTTGTTTAACGACTAACTGAGAGTCGCTAAAGATAACTATTCTTTGCACTTCGAGACTCTTAGCTAGTCGCAATCCCGCCAACACTGCCTCGTACTCTGCTTCATTGTTCGTCGCTTTAAACTGAAATCTGATGGCCTGTTGCACCTTGAATCCCTCCGGGCTGGTCAGAATAATCCCTGCTCCGCTGACGTTTATGGTAGAAGACCCATCTGCATACAATGTCCACGAACTCTGCTTCTGCTGAAGAACCGCAACTATGCTGTCAAATCCTCCAGCTTCTGCTACAGCTTCATCAGCTTCAGAAAACGAACACTCGACCACAAAATCTGCCAAGGCCTGCCCCTTGATGGCAGTTCGGGGATGATATTCAACGAAGAACTGAGATAACTCCATCGTCCATGCAGCTAATCTCCCCGATACCTCAGGTTTGCCCATAATTTTCTTCAAAGGCTGATCTGTGTAGACTATTACCAACCTACCCTGGAAGTATTACCTAAGCTTCCGACTAGCAGTTATTAAAGCAAAAGCAAACTTCTCAATGTTCGGGTACCTTGTTTCAGCATCCCGAAGGACATGGCTTACATAATAAACCGGGTGCTGCTTACCCCCAACTTCTCACACCAAAACTGCTCCTACTACCAACGAACTAGCTGCTAAGTACAAATATAAAGGCTCAGCAGGAGCGGGCTTCACCAACAAAGGCGCCGAAGATAAGTAGGACTTGATGCTCTGAAAGGCGTCTTCGCATTCCGAAGTCCATTGGAACGTCTTGGCATTCTTCGGCCCTTTCAACGTGTCAAAAAATGGCAAACACCTTTCTGCCGATTTGGACATAAACCTCCTCAAAGCTGCAATCCTTCCAGTCAAACGCTGAACGTCTTTAAATGACTGAGGAGTCTTCATGTTCAGGATCGCTTGAATTTTTTCTGGATTGGCTTCAATTCCCCTCTGACTAACCAGATAACCCAGAAATTTGCCAGCCCCTAATCTGAAGGTGCACTTGGCAGGATTCAGTCTCAATTTGTGATGACGGACTGTCTGAAAGCATTCCTCCAGGTCATCCAGATGTTTGTGCACCAACATGCTCTTAACAATCATGTCATCCACATATACTTTCATATTCTTGCCCAACTGACGCCTGAAGACATAGTTCATCATCCTCTGGTAAGTGGCCCCGGCATTGATGAGGCCGAAGGTCATTTTCTTGTAGGCATATACCGAACGATGCATAATGAACGCCGTCTTCGGTATATCCTCTTTACACATGGAGATTTGATGATAGCCAGAGAATACATCCATGAAGCTCAACAAGGCATACCCCGAAGTTGCATCGATGAGCTGGTCAATGTGGGGTAACGGGTAAAAATCCTTTGGACAAGCTTTATTCAGATCCGTGTAGTCGATGCAAACTTGCCATTTCCCATTCTGCTTCTGGACCAGCACCACGTTTGCCATCCACTGCGGATAGTCGATCTCAAAGATGAAGTCTGCAGCTAGCAGCTTCGCAATTTCTTCATCGATGATTCTTTGGCGCTCGAGCGCAAAGATCCGTCTCTTTTGCCGAATCGGCTTCTTCGGTGGGTCCACTTCTAACCGATGCTCTGCGATATCCCTGCTCACTCCCGGCATATCCTGAGGTTCCCAGGCGAAGATGTCAACATAACACTGCAGGAGTTCAATGAGGTTCGTCCTGAGAGGTTCTGGTAGACCCGAACCTATTTTCACCGTCTTGTTAGCCTTGTCCGGGATGAGCTCTATCTCTTTTTTTTCTTCGGCTGGCATGACCAACGGTTCTGAGCTGCTTTCCGTGAAGGGCTCGATCTCTATTGCCATGGTCTGTTTTTGCTTCGACACCCCTACTCCCGAAGTGTTCACGGTATTTCTATAACATCTTCTGGCCAGATCCAGATCTCCTTTTACCTCCCCAACCCCATGAGCCGTAGGAAATTTGATATTGAAATGAGAGATTGAGGTTACAGCTTGTAAAGCAGTTAAAGTGGGCTTCCCCAAAATAGCATTATAAGCGGAATCTACATGCACAACATAAAATTTGCAAATAATTTCTACCTGTTGGGGGGCCGTTCCGAAGATAACCGGCAGTTCAATGGTTCCAGCCACCTTGACCGGATCGTTGCTGAAGCCATATAAAGGGGCCTCCTGCCCGATCTCCATCTTCTGTCCATCAAGATGCATCCTCTGATAAGCATGAGCATATAAGATATCCATAGAAGACCCATTGTCGATCATCATACGCTTCATATCCACCGAACCCACTTGTGCTGTCACGAACAATGATCCCTCGTGCGGTTCGATGGTTTCCGAAGGGTAATCCTCATCTGTAAAGGAAATTACCGTACCCGGAAAGGGTCTGTAAGTCTTCGGGAGGGTACCCGCCACTGACATGATCGAATCCAGATAACTTCGGCGCTTCTTTCCAACAAGCTTGCCCGAAGTACCCCCAGTGATGACATCTATCACCTGCCTTGCGGGCGGTTCAAGAACGGGGAACACTTGCTGAACTGGTTGGGCTGCCTGAACAGGTCCTCTATTCTGCTTCTGGTTCGTTCGGGCTGCCACATAATGAACTAAAGCCCCGTCCTGCACCTTTCTCTTAATAAAATCTTTCAAACTAGCACAGTCGTTTGTATCGTGACCCGAGGCTTGATGATAGTCACAATACTTACGAGAATTCCTTTTCCCGGGCTTAATGTTATCTCGGGGTTGCTCGAAAATGGGTTGATTCTTAATTTGCTCCAAGATAACAGCTCTGTCGGCATTGAGTGCAGTATATGTCCTGTTTACCCTCTGAGTGGGAGCGGACGAGCGTTCTCCACCCTGTCTCCAATTATTGTTGTATTTCTTTGGCCTGCCGTCACGACGGCCTTTATCTCCTTCATTCCTACTCTGGTCCCCCTCTGCTCTGTCCCGATCTGTCTCCTTAAGCCGATCTGAAGAGGGACGCTTGAGGCTATTCATGGCTTCCTCTACCACGATATAACCTTCTGCTTTGTCGAACGCTTCTACGAGACTCTTTGGGTGGTGAAACATTAGCTTCTTCACCAACTTTTCCGATTTGACCAGATCTAACCCATTCTGAAACAGTCCCACGGCTTGTAGATCGTTCAGGTCTGTCACTTGGCCGACTGCTTCACGGAATCACTTTACATATTGGCCCAAAGACTCATTCGAGTACTGCCGAACCTGAGCCAGCGAGCCAGTTAGTTTCCCTCTTCTTCTGTTACTCCCGAAGCGGGCGTGGAACTTATTGCACATATCCGCCCAGGATGAAATCGAATCCAAAGGCAAAGTCCCCATCCATTGCATGGCATCCTTTCGGAGTGTCGTGACAAAAGTATGACACTTAGCAGTATCGCTAAAGTCGTAATAATCCATCAGTCGGTCGAACGCCTGACTATGGTCATAAGGATCCCCCGATCCGTCATAACTTTCAATGTGAGGCAACTTCTTGGTGGGGTCAGCCTTTTCTTTCAGAATCTCCGCGAAAAAAGGGGATGCCTTCTTTCCCGAAGTATCTTTCACTTTCTGTACCTCGGCAAGCTGTCTTCGAAACTCCTTCACCTCTTTTACTAGATACTTCACGCCCTCGGGTTGGGATGATGCTTCTTTTTTCGGTGACCCCTCCCTCTTCTGAGTGAACCGGTTCCTTACAATAGAACTCCCAACTTTCGAGGGGCTTTTACGACGATGATGGTCCACAGAGCGGAATGCCCTCGGTGGACTTTCGGGTGTACGGCCCCTAGATCTGCTTCGTCTCAATACCCGGCTGCCGTGGTGGGAATGCGCAACAACGAGCGCATTCTTAGTATTCTCCGGAGTACGATCCCTGGATCGACCTCTTCGTTCGCTTCGACCCTGCTCCTTAGAACCAACAGGGTGATGTGCCTTCTTCGATCTTTGAGGAGTAGGGCTTCTGGACCTTCTTCTTTCCCGAGGTCGATCCTGAGACTCACGCCCGGAATGAACAGGCTCTTTCCCACTCCGATGCCCCCGTTCTTCAGATTGGACATAGCTGGAAGCTTCGTCCCTCAACTCTGTCATTCGAGACATCTGCTCAGCTATATCCCGTCGTTGCTTCACAAGCGCCTCCATGGCCCTATCAGCTTCATCTGCCATCTTAGCCAAGCGGGCAGCCTTTTCATCTTGGTCGTCCCGGTATCGAGTTCTAGGCGAGGTGCCTTCTACTCGTTTTCGGCCATGACCGGACCCTTTCTTTGCTGTAAAAATTAGCTGTCTCTTGGCTTTGCTCACAGCTCTCGGACGAGAATCTCTATGCGATCGTTTGGACACCGTGCTGGCATGAACACTTAGTGCAGGTCCCAAACGGTCCTTGACAGATACTCGCGGTATTGATTCACTGGCAGTCATCGGTTGCCCCTCCGGCGTAGGTGTCCTACTCTTCCCATGAACACCGACGTAGAACGAACACAGTTTGTGATTGAAAAATACTCAGGACACTAGAACTCACCCCTCCTTCTAGCGCCAATGTTAACGCCAAGATCTTCTCCCACGTCCCAATCACTTAAAACGTTTTGACCCTGCACAGTTCAACAAGTCAACACCAAAAGCTTGACGGCCTGACCGTCGGGGGATAGCTCCGGCATGAGAGTCAGTACAGGCGATCACAAGGTTAACAATGGAGGAAAATATTGACCAGTGTCTGAGTGAGTGTGAATAATAATAATGTGTTGTGTTTTGTTACCTCTTTCCCTTTTGTGATCCTTGCCCCATACGTTCCCAAGACCCGGTTTACTGTGCCACCCACTATCTCCTGACACCTCCTCTCACCCCCGGTCATCTCAGCCGAAAATATGTAGATTATTTTTCCACCTGCTACCACTGTTACCTCCCGCCGGTAATCGGAGTCCCATCCTCATTAATGCCATGCAGAAAGGTGGCAGACATAACAGTCAACTACTACTTTTGTGATGATTACCGGTCAAAGATAGGATAAGTGACAACTTACATAATGGACCAATCCAATGACTAAGCCCAATATTATAGTCAAGTAGTGAGGCCCAAATCATTTGACCCAACATGACAAAAGTGACATAGTCCAAAGGACAAGCCCAATCGGCCTGGCCCAGTATGAAAAGTATTATGGCCCAACAGAAATGAATGCTAAAACTGCCATAAAACCTGCCATGGAGGAAATGTGTAGTCTTTTCATATGCTGATATTGCAAGTCCAATATGAGGAGTTGCCAGGTGCAAAAAGATCAGCCCGCATTAAGAAAATGAAAACTATTGAAGGCAGATCATACCAACATCTGGGAAAAATACCATCAGTACCTTCAATATAATAGACAAAAGATAAAAGACCAGCTAGCTAGCTAGCTTTAGCATTCCCAATTTCTCATACTCCCTCCATCCCATTTTAATAGACGTTTTAGGAGGGTTGTTTTTCCCAAAATATTTGACGCTCTACAATCCCAAAAATATTTTGCCATTTATTTTTCTTCTCTACCCTTCCTTCTCTACCACTATTAATGCCTATTGAGAACAGTTCCTGTTAGGATATTAAAAAAAAAATTCTTCTCTGGCACCGGCGATCGGACTGAGAATTCATCTCCGAAAATTAAAAAATTTTGAATTAAAAAATCATCACTCAGATCCTGAAATTTCCATGAATGACTCAGCTAACAGTTTGGAGGATTCATCTCAGGAACTGTTAGTTGAGCATTAACAAATTTTTTAAATTTCCATGAATGACTCAGGAAATTTTTTAATGAATCATCTAACAGGAACTGTTAATTTCCATGAATGACTCAACTAACAGTTTTGAGATGGAATGAGAATCCATCTAACAGGAACTGTTAATTTCCATGAATCACTCAGAGCGAAAGAGATGATTTGAACGGTCAGATCCGGCCAAATCGCAACTGAGTCACTCATCACTCAGAGGTAGGGTGATCCGGCCAAATCGCAACTGAGATGACCTGAAGTGATCCGGTCAGATCTGACCGACTACATCACTCAGAGGTAGGGTGATCCGGCCGATGATCTGAACGGTCAGATCCGGCGGGTGAAGGGTGATCCGGCCGATGATCTTCAATGGATTAGATCTTAATTCTGGAGAGAGGGAGAGGGAGAGAGAGAGGGAGAGAAGATGAAGGCTTGCATCTATGGAGTATTTCTCTGCTACGATAATAGGAAGGAGTGAGAATTTTTAGAAGAAAACAGAGAAGCATTAATGGGATGATATATTAATTAAGGGTAAAATAATAAAATTGTATTTATTCTTAATTTACGTAAAAACTTGTAGAACGTCTATTAAAATGGGAGAGAGGGAGTACCACAATTACATTTTATTATCAAAATGATAACACAATTTTTTTTCAATAATTAATTACTCGGTTGTTACCACCATCCATTAGGCCGAGTGGAAGAAGTTCGATACCCCTTAAGTAAGATCTCGAGTTCAAATATTGTGCCCTTAAATAAGATCTCGAGTTCGAAGGAGAGCTTCCTGTTATGGGTCCAACCGTAGCTCTATTCTGGATTAGTCAGGATCTAATGGTTGTTGGACACCGAGAAAAAAAAGAGTACTCGTTTGTTAATATTTATTCAAGAGTTTATATTTACTCCCGAGTTCAGGTCTTAGAAATAGCCTTTATTATAAAAATTGATGTTAGACTACTAAAAATTTAGAGGAGTGGTTGTGTTTGATAAATCTGAGAATTAAGATCTGAATGATTATGATGTCTTAATAAATTAGATCATCTGAATGGTTATGAGGTCTGAATCTAAAAAATTATTTGATAACAAAAAAATAAGTTGTCTCTTAATGACATTATTTTACCATTTTAAAGGGTAAAATTTTATTTAATAATTTTAAATATTCAATTTAATAAAAATGAGTGCATAATATTGTTGAATATATTTATATAAAAAAAAATTATCAAAAAAATTTCATTAAGAGGTACCTCTTAATTATTAAGATTCCATTTTCTGTCTTACCGATTAAGAGGCATTTAGAGGTAACAAAAAATAAAACAAACAGCATCATGCCTCTTAGCGAATAAGAGGCAATCCATTAAGAGGCAATCAGATGTAAACAAACAACATATGTACATCACATCTACTCCTTGCTTACCGATACGCACGGAGTAAAGTCGTTTTGAATTAATTTTTTTTTACAATTCATTTTGCTTCTAGTTCTGCTCTTTCATCACCCAAATATTTCTCTCTCCTCTTGATTTCAAGAGATGCATCATTTTCTCAAGAATTTACAATAAAAATTAACTCCGTAAATGCGATTCAATTGCACTTATTGTATTGTATAATCATTTGATTTATAACCCCAGACTGAGATATATACATTTACGCACATATGTATGACAAACTCTAATAAGGATCGGCTTAACGGCAGCGATGCGGATGAGGACGGTGGTGGATGTCGCCGAAAAAATGATCGGAAGAAACAGAGTGCGCATGTGGGTGAAAAACAGAACAGAAAGTCAAAAAGGGTGTACGTCTTTATTTCGATTCAGAAATGTTGGAGGGTATTCTTCGTGCTTTAATCAGATCCCAACTGAGGATTTCCTTGTTGAGTCTCGAGAAAATGACCCAAATTGTTCTGGGTATAGATTTGAGTCATTGAGGATTGTGATTGAGAAAAATAATTTCTTTTGTAAAGAATCCAATATCCATTTGGAGATAAATGCAATTTCAACTTCTAATAGGTTTCATTAGTGAATTGATCTAATTTTCTTTTGGATTTTGATTGTTGTTTCTGTGATTCATTTTCTTGAGGAAAAGATTGAATCTTTAGATAATAATGCTAAGTGGAGGTTTATGATTATGATCCATTTATGAGAAAGAGATGGGAAACCAGACTAGTTTTGACTAGTCAAGTTATTATGTCAGAGTTGAGATCTTGTGGAAGAACATACTGAATTGGTGCGGCTAGTAAAAATGATAGATTTACCTTGGCCTTTATGTGGTGGCAACCATTGGATTCTTTCACAATGTAGATTCTGCTTTATTCTTCATATTTCTTATATTCTCTATTGAAATGTGAAAATAATGTTTTGCAGTTGGGATACATTGACATGAGAAAATAATGCTTGGCGTCCAAGTTGGGAAATTTCTTCTACTTTGTAATTTAATGTATTGAGGGTATAACTTAGGTTTGAGGAACTAACTGCTAAACTTTCAGAACGTAAAAAGAAGGTTTTGCAATTGGGATACCAAGCCATTAGAGCATAATGCTCGGTTTTTGAAGCTGGAAAATTTCTTTTAAGCATATGCAGGAAGATAAATTTCTTCTTATTTGAAAGCTGAACTGTTTAAAGAACCAAAAAGAAGCGACATAAACAAGAGGAATAGTTCTTGAACCATACATATATTAATATATACACATTCATGGAAACATTGCATCATTCTCGTTCCATCAATTTCCATTGATGATTTAGTATCACCATAAAATTTTGAAATAACTTCATTATTAGTCAACATCAAATCATTGGGCAAAAGAGTGTAAAATTACCCATTATTGACTAAATATTCAATCTTTTCCTCAAGAAAATGAATCACAGAGACAACAATCAAAATCCAACAGAGAGTTAGATCAATTCACTAATGAAACCTATTAGAAGTTGAAATTGCATTCATCTCCAAATGGGTATTGGATTCTTTAAAAAAGAAATCATTTTTTCTCAATCACAGTCGTCAATGACTCGAATCTATACCCAAAACAATTTGGGTCATTTTCTCGAGACTCAACAAGGAAATCCTCAGTTGGGATCTGATTAAAACACAAAGAATACCCTCAAATTTTCTCTCTCTTACTTAAACACAAACAATACCCTCCAACCTTTCTGAATCGAAAAAAAGATGTACACCCTTTTTGACTTTCTATTCTGTTTTTCACCCATATGCGCACTCTGTTTCTTCTGATCATTTTTCCGGCGAGATCCACCACCGTCTTCATCCGCACATCGCTGCTGTAAAGTCGATCCTTATTAGGGTCTGACATACATATGTGCGTATATGTATATATCTCAGTCTGGGGTTATAAATCAAATGATTATACAATACAACAAGTGCAATTGCATCGCATTCACAGAGTTAATTTATATGCGTATCGGTAAGCAGGGAGTAGATGTGACGTACATATAGATTTACTCAAAAATTTATTCACTACTAGCATTTGAAGTAACAATGTATATAGTGATTGAACTCCCAAATAGATCACACTATTTTTGGTACATTACATTTCAATGTCAAACGCCGTGTTTGTGAGTAAAATAAATACATTTCAAATAAGTTGGCTGCTACTAGACAGAAAATTTAAACATTGTGTAACCAAACATACACCAATTGCAAGAGACTTGGGAACTAGGTTATTAGGACCTCTTGATCTTAATAAACAGAAACTTTAAGATTCGAAACAATCATCATAATATTAAAATCAATGAAATCCTCAATGATAATAAAGTAACCACAGAAATGTAGCAAAATTTCCAAAATCTTTGATTCCACATATGAAACAAACATGACGAACAACTTGCTACTTAACAAGACATAGGAGGCTCCTAGATAGGTAGTCTGATCAGAGGCATTATCAATCCTCCTCCTCACCCTCATTCTCAGCAATGTTGAAGTACCTCAATTCATAAACATTTCGATCCTTGTTCGAAGCTATCACCCTGAGCCAATCCCGAACATTGTTTTTCTTCAAGTACTTCTTTGTCAAGTACTTCAAATACCTAAGTAGCACAAGCGTACATCAACATAAATAGAAAACACCAATCAAGACTAACTGTAAAATGTAACCAGACCAGCCATGGCATTTTAAGAAAATCATTAGAGAGATTCTGAAATCTATAACTACATTATACCGAGTAGAAAAGGAGGGACGCAGACTCATCATATCACTCTTCTAATGCAAATAAAATAAAGAAAAATCGCAACGACGCGGATAAAGAGCATATGCAGACATTAAACAGCATCTCATATGAACTACATTATAGAGAGGCATCTGATAAATATCTATAGCTCAGCTTCAACTGAGCAATCTGCTACATAGTAAATCCCACATGACAAACATGAACCCAACTAAACCTAAAATTGCTGTGAAGGTTCTCAAAACCCATTGACAAACGCAGTAAATAACATAAAGACGTGATGCAGTGAACTTAACAACAATGTACGGGGAAGCTACTCAAAATATACACTGGAACTAGAGGTAGGAATCAAAATGGACAAATGAGGAGCACAACTGTCACTCCCAGAAAAGCCCTTGAGCTCCACCAAATGAATAACATACAAAAAAAAACATGTTTCCCTTAAAATAACACAGCTATCTCAACCTCACTATCTACTCAATTCACTTTCAATTTGCTATATTTAGTCCATCCAATATCGCTCTATCTTTAAAGTAATGTTTATTACCACGTTTCCGGCAAACAATAACAGAAAGTGCTCCAAAGTTGGATGATAAATGATTACAACAACAATACTTTCATATTCAAGAACTAACTGTTTTTTCCTTCATTTTGTTTTATGACAAGTTATACCACAGTTATTAAAGGTGTAAGGAATGGAGGGAGTTATAGTTAATTAATAATAATTAGAGGTTAGTTAAGTAAGGATGTCTTAGTCTTTTTAATTGCGTTAGTCAGGGCAGTATTGTCTTTTCCACTTTACTACTGTTAGAACTCATGTGCTAGGCATGAGGACGGAGCATGTGCAAGCATGTGGCAGCCTCTCTCGGCTGATGATGTGTATTGGATCTGATCCAAACTTTGGATATGAAATGAATGATTGAAACCTTTTTTCCTTCCCAATTTATCTGTTCTCTCTTGTTCTCCCTCTACTTTCTGTTTCTCAGACGGGCGGCCGGAGGCCTAGTGCTTAGGGGGTCGGGCCTGGGAACAGTCTAGGAGGAATTTTTTATTTTAAGCTAATTTTAATATTTTATCTTACATTTATCCAAACAAAACAATTATATAAAGCAATCTATAATAAAAATAATAAAGACATTTGCTTAAAGTTCAAACACATATCCATACTAATGTCAAAGTTCAAACACATATCCATATTGCTAATGTCAAAGTTCAAACGCATACATGTAATTGTTCAAAGTTCAAACATATTTTTAACGTATTAGTTTTATTCATAAACAAGATTGCTATTAAATAACAAAATATAAAATTTCAAGAATTTAATTCAATATTAAAACTTAAGAAACTAAACATAAATTTAATTATATTGAATTAAACTAAATATTACAAATGTATCATCATTTATATAATTTAATGTTGGTACAAGTTCAAAAAATTACAACTATAATAAAATTATTCATTTTGACTTATATTGTCCACTTCTTGTTGTGAATTGATATGCTACAACCTGTAATATGAATATGGTAAATCATTAAAAAAAATATATCAAGATCTAATTTGGTTAGTTATTAAAAAAAAAAGTCTTGGCTCTACCTAATTTTCTTGAGGGATTTTTTTGTCGCCTTTGGTCTAGGCGAGGCGCCAGGGGCCTAGTACCTAAGCGGGGGCCTTGGCAGACCTACGCGAAGATTTTTAGAACATTGTTGCTAAGTATTTACAAGCTATCATTCTTTAGGAGTTTGATAATTGCTTGATATATGATTTCGTTTGTGATTGTGTGTGTGTACGTATTATTTCATAATGTGCGCCTCACTTCGATGAGACAGTCTCCTTGTGCATAAGCCCAGGAAAACCTATGTGACTTGGTCTGCATTTCACCTTAATAATATTGATTATACAAATACACATTTTCATTTAGTTTCTTATGATACAGCTGTCGGATTGGTGAAGTTGTAGACTTTGTTGTCTTCCAAGTTCCCGCACATCTTTTAAGCATGATTATATTAATAAAGAATTTCAGAGATCAGGTGGAGAATACATAGGATCATCTGAAAAGAGGAATGAAAGCTTTACCACTTGATTAATGGATGGTGTTCAAAGTCACTTTTTCTAAAGTTTACAATGTTGTTAATGTCTGAACATCTGAATGCACTAGCCAACAAAAAGCAAGTAAATGACAGAATCTCAGTCCCATTTCATTATTGGCACCGTACAGCACCAAAACACTATAGATAGAGTGCATCAGAGACTCTAATTTGTTGCCTTAAATGGAGCTCTACTATTTCGGGGTAATTCAAATATTTCTATCAAGCATACTCCTGATAAAATTAGAATTAGGTTTTTCAACTCAAAACTGGTATAGAATAATTTCATTTGAATTAATACTATAATGAATTTTCTAGACAACTCAAAAAATACCATTAATTATATGATTTATTTATTTATAATTTTAAATAAAACATATAAATTTTTATTTGGCCTGAGGGAGTAATTTTAAACTCAATCACAGTGGCAGTGTGGCACAAATCTAATCTTAAGTAGTGTTACGAAAAGTTTTTCATTAACTTTCAGGTCAATATTCATATTTATACATAGACACACTAAAAATTCTACACAATTGAGCACATTGTGTCACAGAACCTGAAATGAGTCATCCAAGCAAATCTATTAATGTGATTTACTATACACTACATCATATATACAGAGAGAAAAGATAAGTTACCGTTTGGAGAAGTCAGCGTCAGAGGTGACAATAATTTTGCTCTTCTCGCGAATAACGGTGACGGAGTCGCCGAGGGCACCGGCCTTGCTGCCGACTTTGATCCGCTCCTGGAGGAACTTTTCCAGTGAAGCGATTTCCATGATCTTATCCTCCACTGGCTTTCCACAGTCGATCGTGAACGTTGCTCCTTTCTTCTTCCCGCCTTTCACCGCACTTGCTCGACTCATCTTTCTTCTTTCTTCTTCTTCTTCTCCTTCTCCGATTAACTTACTTCATTTTCATACCACCACAAAAATTAAACAATCAATTCATATATATAAATACAAAACAAAAAAAGACAAAAATCAAACAATTAATTCATATAAATCTATATAGATATTTACCAGAAAGAGGAGCAAATGAAGGTACGGACTGAAGAGCAGCTGAGGAGAAGAAATGTGGAGTTTAATAATCTTATATATCGCACAGCAAAACCCTAACCCCATTTTTAGTATCTTTATGGATCCAAATGCTACGAGTTTGGGCTGGTCATCGACCCAGAAGGCCAGGTCCAGTCCAATTCAGCCAGCCCAGTTTTTACTATCTATTTAATTTGTTTTGATTTTACAATTTAAAAAATAGTCGAGTAATAATTCATCCATCTCCAAAAATATGGTATTATATATATATATATATATATATATATATATATATATATATATATATATATATATGGATAATGATTCTTAGCATATATTTGTTATTGATCCTTTTAGGGCATATATCATTTATATCATTGAAAATAATGAACGATCAGTATTAGAAACATCATCTATCAATATCATTGAAAACAAGAAAAAGCAGTCAGTATTAGAAACTGAAAATCGATAAGGGTTTGACTTATTAATAAGGGTTTAGGATTTATTGCCAAGATTTAGAGTTTATTAATCAGGGAGAAAGTACAAGTTGCGGATACATAATTGTAAACTCTGGCCCTAAATCCTATTTTATAAACTCTAAACTCTGGTTAATAAATCTTAAGCATTTATTGGTAAATTCAAACTATTCTAATCTAAGTATTTGTTTACCATTTGCTACTAATTAGTTGGCTAAGTAGTAGTCAACGTCGATTTTCAATTTTTAATTATGGACGTTGTTTCTTATTTTCAATGGTATAGATGATGTATATCCTAAGTATTCATAGCAAATATATGTTATGGATCATATATATATATATATATATATAAGGGAATTAATTCATGGCAATCGGTTGCCTAGAGCACTATTTCAACAACCAAGCTTACAACCGTTGATCAGTATAATGTAAGGCTGAGATTAAAAAAAATTCCCCCTGCCGCTACAGGTTGTAGCGGCAGTCACTTAAAGCTAAAAATGTTGTAGCAATTTACATTATTGCCCCTTTTGAATGTTGCGTTATGTGATGGATTTAATTTCTCCTTGCCGGCACAGCCTGTAGCAGCAGGGGCCCACCATTTTCCCTAAATTCCATGCATGCATGCATTAACTACTGACAAAAAGTTGTTGCCCCCTAACGTGCTGACAAAAAGTTGACGGGTTTGACTCACGCCCCTTGCCGCTACAGGCTGTGGAGGCTATGGCCACAACCCTCTCCCAAATTCAATTTCCCTTCACACATATTAAGTATTATGCCGCTACCTCTCCCTCTCCCTCTCATTTTCCTTTCCCCTGCCGCTGTCTCTCATATTCCCTCCCCCTGCCGCTAAATCAACTTCCATTCAAGCAACAAAAGAGAGAAAATAGAGGAAAAGAACAGGAAATTGACCATCAACTATTTTCTTGCAACCGGTTCATCTACAATTTTTCAGATTCAAGTATCATTTTTGTAAGATTTATTTTCCCAATTTTCAATTAAAAAATAAATAAATATTATAATTTATTGGGAGAGTGCATATTTTGATTTGATGTTTAAAGTAAATGCTCATGATTATATGTAAAGTCCTTCAATGAATATACGTACAAGGACTTAATGATAGATCAAATTTGTTAGGTTGATCTAAGCTTTTAATGTTTATCATTCTGTAAATGAATGTATATATGATGAGATCAAAGATGTTAGGTTGATCTATATCTTGAGATGTAATAGATAGGCTTTCAATGAGATCGCAGTCTATCGAGCTGATCAAGAGATTGCAGAAAGCCATGGCAGAATCGTAGAGCTTCGAGGATCGTAGTGTGCCTACCTTGAAGGGCCTCTCCGAAAATCGTAGAGTGGTCCCAACATTTGTCGAGCCAACTTAGAGATCGTAGTGTGCTCTCGAAAACGTAGAGTCTGCAAGACAAGCAAGTGAAGATCGTAGTGTGCCGGCCCTTAAGAGATATCGTAGTGTTCACGTGTTCTAGTATCAGATCAAGCACCAAGGTGACAAGACACAACGATCAGAATCGTAGAGTATCATCTGCCTGTGTCAGAAGCATCGAGCCTTGCCCATTTATTTAAAGATAAATCCCAACAAATGTGGAATAGGTTATAAACGTTGAAGTCCTCACCAGTCCCATTGAAACAAAAGATATCCTTAGTATACAACAAAGAAACGTATTGAAGAAGTTAAGGAAAGGACCATGGGTCAGAGGAAAACACATTTTCAGGTGTTAGGTGAGAAAGCAGTCTGTTGTGTCAGTGGGCCAGAATGCAATTCAGAAGATGTGCAGAAAAGTCTCCATCAAAGTTTAGAAATGTCTAACGCATTTAATGCTTCAATGGATGTCTTCAACGGATAGATTTCAAGGATCACATATATGCAAAACATCTGCAGATGATTCAACCAAGCAAGCATTGAACAAAATGCTGAAGAACACTCAACGCTCAACTCTACGATATGAGAAAAAGAGAAAGCTTGCTCAGCTGCTCAGTTCTTTCGAACAAGTGCTTAACTGCAACTGAGTAGCACCAACCAATAACTCAACAACTACCAATTAACTGAAGTAAGAGTTCCAAGTCAGAAGGACTTGAAGAGTTCTAAGTGAACTGTGAAGAACCAAGTCTGCTGGACTTATAGAGTTCAAGAGTGAACTGAGAAGTGCCTAGACTGCTGATCTAGAAGGATTCTATGAGATTCAGAAAGTGTAAAAGATATCCTTAGTGGATTTCCTACTCGAGGAGTAGAAGAGTGGACTAGGAGCTTTAAGTGCTCTGAACCACTTAAAACTGTTGTGTCTCTTACTTTCTTGCTATAACTGTTATAACTGTCTCACTCTCATTAACTCATTATATCTAAAAGGGAGAACAAACAAATCTTAATTCCGCTGTGTTTGAACCATTATCAAAACTAACAAAGTAAAACGAAAAGAATTTTAAATATCTATTCAACCCCCCCTTCTAGAGTTCTGTCTAAAGACTATTCACTTCTTCAAAAGGAGAAAGAGAAAGTTTAAGAAGAACTGGAAACAGCCATTCTAAGTACTGACTCTCTCTCCAAGTTTGAAGCTGAGAATAAGCTCTTAAAACAGACCAATGAGCTCAATGCACAAAGAGAGTCAATTCTAACCTCTAAAATTGAGGAACTAGAAAAGACAATCTCTACATGGAATAAATCCTCTTCGTCCATGGACTCCCTCTTCTCTAGCTAGAGAAGTGTCTCTAACAGAACATGTTTAGGCTTTGAGGAATCCACCTCAAAGCCATGTGTGAAAAAGGCAAAGAAAACTAACACTAGTAATGCTTCAAGTTTTAGTAAAGGCATTATATTTGTGAAATCCTCACAAAAGAAAGAACTAGTCCAACCTTGCTCTTCTGATTCAATCCATATTCCAAGGAATAAAGGATCTCATGCTGGCCTAGGTTTCAGAAAGGAGAAGAGTAACCCAGCCAATGATGTCCAACCTCGAAGGATCGTAGAGTCGAGTAAAATCAACTCCACCAGCCAATTGGAAAGGAACGGTAGAGGAAAGGTACACTCCTCACAAATCATGAGACACAAGGACATATAGAAGAAGGAGAATTAGTTTAACAGAAGGATGGCTGAGAACCCACACAAGTCCAAATGGAAGAAGAATCCTCATACACACACAAGCATGCATCGTATTAGATGTTTTGTGTGCAATAAGGTTGGTCACAAGGTTGCAATATGCTATTATAATCCTATGCATGTGAGACCCAAAATCAAGCAGATTTGGGTTCTTAAAGGTACTAACAAAGTAGGACCCATGCAAGTATGGGTACCAAAATAAAAGTTTAATGTTACCACAGGAACCGAGCTCCACGATCACAACCTGGTATCTGGACAGTGGATGCTCAAGGCACATGATTGAGAACAAGGCCCTTCTGTCTAACTACATAGAGAAGGAGGGTCCTTCAGTCATCTTTGGAGATAATGGCTCTGGCAAGACAAGAGGATATGGCTCAGCTGGGAATGGTGCAGTGTCCTTTAGTAAAGTGGCCTATGTGGAAGGACTACAACACAATCTTTTGAGCATAAGCCAACTCTGCGACAAGGGTCATCAAGTAACATTCCTCAACAATCAATGTCAAGTCAGAGATTTGAAGACATCTGCTATAAAGCTAACCGGAACAAGAGAAGGAAATGTCTACACAGTAAATCTTGGACAACTAATCTCAGACGAGACAATATGCTTTCTGGCTAAAACATCTAAAGAAATGAGCTGGCTATGGCATAGAAGACTGTCTCATCTCAACTTCAAGAGCATGTCCAAACTGGCCTCAAAAGATCTAGTTGTAGACTTACCCAAGTTAAGCTTCGTCAAAGAAAGGCCATACAATGCCTGTCAGCTTGGAAAGCAAACCAGAAGCTCATTCAAGAGCAAAACTGCCAAGTCAATTGACAAGCCCCTGCAGCTGCTCCACATGGATCTATTTGGGCCAATTTCAACAACGAGCCTTGGAGGGAAGAGATACTCACTAGTCATAGTGGATGATTACACCATATTCACATGGGTATTCTTTCTAACCTAGAAAGATGAAACAAGCTCCCAACTGATCAAGATGATCAGACTAGTGATGAACAAGAAAGGGAGAAAATCAAGGCTATAAGGAGTGATTATGGCAGAGAATTCGACTTCTTTAAAATAGACCAGTTCTGCACAAATAATGGCATTAGTCACAACTTCTCAGCTCCACGAACTCCTCAACAAAATGGAGTAGCTTAGAGAAAGAACAAAACGTTGATAGAGGCTGGAAGAACTCTACTAGCAGCTGCACATTTGCCTGAATACTTCTGGACAGAAGCTGTCAACACTGCATGATACACTCAGAACAGATCACTGATACACTCTACGATTAAGAAGACTTCCTACGAACTGTGGAAAGGAAGAAAGTCAAATGTCAGCTACTTCCATGTATTCGGTTGTGCATGCTACATTCTCAATAATGGGAAGTAGTATCTGACAAAATTCCAACCCAAGTCAGACGAAGGAATCTTTCTTGGATTTGCCACAGACAGTAAGGCCTATAGAGTGTTCAACAAGAAAACGCTAAGTGTGGAAGTCTCGATCCACATCATCTTTGATGAAACAGACTTGAACAAAACAGTGTCTCAAGACACTACGAACGACAGTCCAGACTCAACGAATGAAGTCGTCGAGCCCAACACCACGATCGTAGTGCCAGATAATGAAATCGTTGAGCAAGGAAGTGAGATCGTAGAGAGGTCTGCATAAGACAACGAACCCCCACATCAGGAAGCAAGAATTAATCTTGAAGATCTCAGACAAGAAGGCATCAGGACAAATGTTCCAACAGGAAACAGATGGACGATAGATCACACTCAAGACTTGATCATTGGAGATCCTAGTGCAAGAATCAAAACAAGAGCTGCCACCCAAAATGAATGTTTCTATCTGAGCTTCCTGTCACAAATGGAACCTAAGAAGATAGAGGATACTATGGAAGACTCCAGCTGGATAGAAGCCATGCAGGAAGAACTTAATCAGTTTGAAAGAAGCAAAGTATGGAGATTGGTTCCAAGACCAAAAAGTCATCCTGTCATTGGAACCAAATGGGTCTTTAGAAACAAGATAGATGAAGATGGAGTAATAACCAGGAATAAGGCAAGACTTGTGGCCAAAGGTTACTCTCAGGAAGAAGGCATTGACTACGATGAGACATTAGCACCTGTTGCCAGACTAGAAGCCATCAGAATATTCCTTGCCTTTGCTGCTCATATGAAGTTCAAAGTCTTTAAGATGGATGTCAAAAATGCATTCCTAAATGGTGAACTTCAAGAAGAAGTATATGTAGAGCAACCTCCAGGTTTCATCAATCCATCTCTTTCTAATTATGTCTATAGATTAGACAAAGCATTATATGGCCTTAAACAAGCACCTAGAGCATGATATGAAACACTAACTAACTTTCTTATTGAAAATAGGTTCACTAGAGGTAGAGTAGATACCACATTATTTTTTAAAAAGCATAAAGTCAAAGTCTTACTAGTTCAAATATATGTTGATGACATTATTTTTTGATCTACTGATAAAAAGTTATGTAAGAGATTCTCCAACCTTATGCAGAGCAAGTTTGAAATGAGCATGATGGGTGAGCTGAACTTCTTTCTTGGACTGCAAGTAAAGTAGACTGATGAAGAAATCTTCATAAACCAAGCCAAGTACATTAAAGACTTACTTAAGAAGTATGGCATGGAATCAGCCTCTCCTATGAAAACCCCAATTGCTCCTGCAACTAAGCTTGACAAAGATGAAAAATGTAAAAGTATTGATATAACTCAATACAGAAGTATGATAGGTTCTCTTCTATATCTAATTGCCAGTAGACCAAATATAATGTTTGCAACATGCATATGTGCTAGATTTTAAGCTAATCCTAAGGAATCACACTTAACTGCTGTAAAAAAGATTTTCAGGTACCTCAAAGGCACACCTCACTTGGGGCTTTAGTATCTCAAGGAGTCCTCATTTGAACTAACAGGATATATAGATGCTGACTTTACAGGCTGCAAAATAGACAGAAAGAGTACCAGTGGCACCTGTCAGGTGCTTGGAAACAGACTTGTGTCCTGGTTTAGCAAGAAGCAAAACTCAGTATATACTTCAACTGTAGAAGCTGAATACATTGCTGCTGGCAATTGCTATACTCAGATCCTATGGATAAAAAACTAGCTTGCAGACTATGGGTTTGAATTCAAATCTATACCTATTTATTATGATAACACAAGTGCCATAGCAATAACTCATAATCCTGTCATGCATTCTGGGACTAAGCATATAGAAATAAGGTATCATTTCATTAGGGATCATGTGAAAAATGGAACCATATCTTTACAATATATCCCTGCTAAAAATCAACTTGCTGATGTCTTTACAAAGCCTCTAGATGAATCCAGGTTTAACAAATTAATAAGTGAGCTAGGCATGCTAAATTTACAACCATGAAATCTATGCTCTAGTTTGTGCTAACCATGCAGATATAAAGGCTATGCTCGAAATGAATAGACATGATCAAAGGAAGTCCACGATCGTAGAGCTGCAGTGACAAGAAAGATAATGATCACAGTGCAGACTACACGATAGCAGTGCCGACTCAACAATAGCAGAGCTCCATAAACAGAACAAAGGAGCATCCTGTGATGACAAAGTTTAACAAATCAAAGTAATTTATCTCTGTCAAACGCCTCAGGAACAAACCTAACCCTTGATTCACTCTATGAGGTTGGCCCTTCCTGAGCTACCTTAAACCGAGAAGAATGCTAAGTCAAAAGTTTCATCACAAGGACCCTAGCAGACTCGACGATCGCAGTTCAGACTCGACGATCGTAGTTCAAACTCGACGATTGCAGAGCAGACACGACGATCGCAGTTCAGACTCGACAATTGCAGAGCAGACTCGAAGAATGCATAGCAGACTCGACGAATGCAGAGCAGACTCGACGATCATAAAGAATACCTCAACGATCGTAGTCTTCCTAATGGATACATTAGCTCAGAGGGAGCTAAGGGCAAATCTGTACATTCCTCTTCAGTCAAATTCGTAGAGCCAAGCACAATTTGACACATGCCCCACAAAGCAAATGGAGAGAGGGAAGTTACAAGTACAGGTTGAAAACGCCTTTTTGAAATCAGAAGTTTAAAAAGCTCATCTCTCTATCTCTACAAGTAGAAACCCTAACTTTCTGAAAAGCTAAAGCAACCATACTCAGTCCAAAGTAATCAATGGCAGCCTCCAATGTCATCTCTGGCTACAGACTCTGTTTCGATGAGTTCAAGACAGCTGACCCCAAATTTCACAAAACTCTGTCTCTGATAAAGAAAGCTGGTCTTGAAGAGGCTCTGGGTACGAGCACATGGATATACCCTAAGCTGATAAAGGAATTTTACAGAAATGGTACGTTCGAGAACGGCATCATTACTACGAGGGTCAGGAACGTGGAAATTAAGCTCAAGGCTGAGGACATAAACCTAGCCCTAAGATTCAAATCAAAAGGGTTTTCGTTCATAGAGGGCATCGATTTCCATGAAGAACTTAAGAGGATGCATCACAAGTAGTCTCCAAATGTCAGGGGTACAAAAAGAAGGAGTTTCCCCAAAGATACGAATTTCTGCCAGACATTGTTGGGAAATACATATGCTGCAAGAATTTCGGCCATGACTCTATAAATGAAGTGCAGCTCAAGCTCATGACAGCCATAAGCAGTGGGATTTAACTCAACTATGGAGCCCTACTACTTGAATGGATTGGGAAATGGATACTAAGCTCGAAGAAGTCAAAGAGCTCTGGGAAAATGCTCTGCGGGCGATTCATAAGCATCATCCTATAGTCAGCCTTGGGTGATAAGATTGGGGATGATGAAGGAGAGTCCATCAATCCTAACAAAAGAATGACCCAGCAGCTGTTCGAGAATTGGAAAAGAAATCCAACAGAGAATGTAAGAATGATGTCTGAGTCCAGCGGTAGAACTGGTGATGTGAAAGAGTCTGGGATTCTGGGGAACATGTCTGTTGTTAAGGAGACTGAAGAAGATGAAGAAGATATCAATAAGGAAGAAACCATTGCCTTAGTCAGGAAGAGCAAAGGTAAAAGAAAATTAAAGGCTCAAATGGTAGAAGAACCTCAGGGTTCAACCACTGATATACCTTAAGAGTGTTCTGACATTGAAACTCTGAGGATTCTGAGAAAGAAAGAACAGCAGGCTGAGGCAGATGAAGACAGAGCCACCATCTCTCAGCTGCTGAAGAAGAATAAACACAGTCACAAGTCCAAGAGACCCTCTGTCTCTTCGATCGTAGAGTCTCTATCGATCGTAGAGACCAGACTGGATGTCTCTCCCAAAGAAGTTACTGCAATAGATTCTCTAGCTGATCAACAATTCAGAACTGAAGCCGAAGATAGTCCTAAGGTTGTGGCTATGCCTAGGAAACCTAGAAGAAAGTTGGTCAAAAAGTACATCCTTATCAATGAAGGAGTACTTAAAGAAGAAAACAAAAAGACAGCCACTGAAAATGGCTATCCGAAACAAGGCAAGAGGACAATGCTCCAGCTAAGGGGGAGCTACATGAAGTTCTCACTCTAGAGAGTGCTCCAGCTGAGGGGGAGCCATTCGAAATGCAAATGGATGATCATGTTGAGGGGGAGCCTCATGATATCCCTATAGCAGTAGAAGCTGCACCTGAGGAGGATGAGAGGGCACCAAAAAAAGAAAGTCAAAAGGAGGTAATCGATGTAGTGGAATCCTCAAAAGAAGACAGAAGAAGATGATGATGAGGTCGAGATTATAGTTGTGGGCTGTGATAGGTATAGGAGATCTAACTACAATCAGATGTTCTCCTATCTACCCATGATGCCCTTTCATAGAACTCAAATTCTCAACTCTTGGGATTACATGTTATGGAGCTTCAAAGCATATCCAGCAATCTCAGTGCTAACTCATGGATTACCAGACAACTTCAACTTTGCCAGAAAGTTGATCACAAATGGCCCTTCTTCAAAGAATGTGCATGAGGTACTATCTATCCCAATCTCTTTCAGGGTTAATCACTATCCACCATCATTTTCAGCCAATTCTATGAATTAAGTGATCCTTAATCCACTAAATCAATTCTCAGTTGCAGAATCCCAACATTCTGTAGCTGATGAACCAAATATGCCCAACTTCATTTTGATCTCATCTCCTATTGTCTCTACGATTACTGACTCGAGTCCAATCGTTGAGTCACATGCTCAAATCGTAGAGCCACCTACTCAAGAAGCCCAAACACAAGCCCCTCCATCAGATATTCCTCCCTCGTCCTTAAATGAATATTTCAACCTTGATCTTGCTCTCTACACCTTACAAGATCAATACATAAGAGCACCACCTCCTCCTCCAAACAATCCACAACTCTGTGAACTCCTTTCAGATCTGCCCACCAAAGCTGAGTTGTCAGAAATGTCGAAGAAAGTGATCAAGGACATAGATGACAGTCTTGAAGCTCACACTGAACTCATTCAAATGAGACTGACTAAAATGATCAATGCTGCCAATTCTCTCGCAAGCACCCTAAGCTCTGAGCTCACAAAGAAGCTTAGGGAGATCATAAAAGAGATGCTTAAGAGCATAAATGAAAGGGATCAGATCCACTTTCAAGCTGCTAAAAGACACAAGGATGTTGTTCTTTTCTTGCAGATAACTCAGGAATCCCAGAACAAACTCATGATGGACAACATCACGAATTTGTAAACTGCAGTAAAGAAATTCCAAGGATTTTTCATGAGCTAAGGGAAGCAGACTGACAATGTCCTGGACATCCTCCAATGAAGGGAAGCTCGATCTAATGCTCTAATCAAAGAGAATCGAGAAGACATTGCTCAAACCAAAAGTCAGCTCAACGAGCATGTCCAAGGAATGACTCGCCTCTCAGAAGACATTCGAACCTTTGATGCTGACATAAAGGGGGAGAATACAAGGAAAGGAGAAAAGGACAAGGGAAGAGGCACTTTCATTGCTCAATCCTCAAGGAGCCCTCCTCCAAGGCAGTCTCATCATCAGACTCCACGATCTGGCCATCAGACTCAACGATCTAAACAGCAGCCAATCATCATGGCTCAACCATTGAGGAGTTAAGGGCCAACTCCCAGCTCACAAAAAGTGACCACCACATGCCTAAGAATGCCAATTGGAGATCATGTATTCATGAATAGGCATGATCACAATCTTAGACTAAGTCAAAACGAGCTGGAAGATCTAGCCAGGAGAGACGAAGCAAGCAGGAAAAGAAGAGCTGAGGAGTATGCCAATCCTCCACGAGGCAAAAGGCCAAAGAAGTATAGATAAGTTGAAATTTATTTTTTATTGATGTTACCAAACTTAAATGTAATATCTATCTTCAAACATCAATAAATTCATGCTTATTCTCTAGAAATTTCGGCTGCACACTGAAATATTAAGTCATATTTACTTTCCAACAATTACATCTAGAAATTGATAATCATGTCAACAAATCTCCTTTGTTATGTCAACATCAAATAGGGGGAGATTGTTGGGAGAGTGCATATTTTGATTTGATGTTTAAAGTAAATGCTCATGATTATATGTAAAGTCCTTCAATGAATATATGTACAAGGACTTAGTGATAGATCAAATTTGTTAGGCTGATCTAAGCTTTTAATGTTTATCATTCTGTAAATGAATGTATAGATGAAGAGATCAAAGATTTTAGGTTGATCAATATCTTGAGATGTAATAGATAGGCTTTCAATGAGATCGTAGTCTATCAATTTGATCAAGAGATTGCAAAAAGCCAAGATAGAATCGTAGAGCTTCGAGGATCGTAGTGTGCCTGCCTTGAAGGGCCTCTCCGAAAATTATAGAGTGGTCCCAGCGTTTGTCGAGCCAACTTAGATATCGTAGTGTGCTCTCAGAAACGTAGAGTCTGCAAGACAAGCAAATGAAGATCGTAGTGTGCCAGCCCTTAAGAGATATCATAGTGTTCACGTGTGCTAGTATTATATCAAGCACCAAGGTGACAAGACACCACAATCAGAATCGTAGAGTATCATCTGCCTGTGTCAGAAGCATCGAGCCTTATCCATTTGTTTAAAGATAAATCCCAGCAAATATGGAATGGGTTATAAATATTGAAGTCCTCACCAGTCCCAATGAAACAAAAGATATCCTTAGTATACAACAAAGTATCGTATTGAAGAAGCTAAGTAAAGGACCATGGGTCAGAGGAAAATACCTTTTCAGGTGGTAGGTGAGAAAGCAGTCTGCTGTGTCAGTGGGCCAGAATGCAATTCAGAAGATGTGCAGAAAAGTCTCCATCAAAGTTCAGAAATGTCTAACGCATTTAATGCTTCAACGGATGTCTTCAACGGATAGATTTCAAGGATCACATATATGCAAAACATCTGCAGATGATTCAACCAAGCAAGCATTGAACAAAAAGCTGAAGAATACTCAACGCTCAACTCTACGATCTGAGAAAAAAGAGAAAGCTTGCTCAGCTACTTAGTTCTTTCAAACAAGTGCTTAACTGCAACTGAGTAGCATCAACTAAGAACTCAACAACTACCAATCAACTAAAGTAAGAGTTTCAAGTCAGAAGGACTTGAAGAGTTCTAAGTGAACTATGAAAAACCAAGTCTGCTGGACTTGAAGAGTTCAAAAGTGAACTAAGAAGTGCCTAGACTGCTGGTCTAGAAGGAATCTGTGAGATACAGAAAATGTAAAAGATATCCTTAGTGGATTTCCTACTCGAGGAATAGAAGAGTGGACTAGGAGCTTTAAGTGCTCTGAACCACTTAAAACTGTTGTGTCTCTTACTTTCTTGCTATAACTGTTATAACTGTCTCACTCTCATTAACTCACTATACCTAAAAGGGAGAACAAACAAATCTTAATTCCACTGTGTTTGAACCATTATCAAAACTAACAAAGTAAAACGAAAAGAATTTTAAATATCTATTCAACCCCCCCTTCTACATAACTATTGTGCCTTCGGGAACTAACATAATTATTTTTTAAATATGTATTTATGATAAAATAGAAGTTTAAACTTTTAGGAAAAATTATCAACCATTACTAAATCTACATATATGCATGTGATTTTTTGGGAAATTTTGTGATTTATTTGTTTGGACAATTATATAACTATGTGGTAAAGTAGTTATTCTGATTTTTGACTTATTATTAAATAGTTTTGCATAATAATTGTAAGGGGGTATTGTTTTACTATGAATGTTTATTTTGACAAAATATAGTGAGTTATGTGTTTGGGTAAATATATTGTTATGTGATGAAAAAGTTATTATTTTAATGTTGTACATGATTTTGTCTTCATGAATTTCTTAAATTGTTGTGCATAATAATTGGAAGGGAGTAGTATTTTATTAACTTCAAATATTGAATTGTGTTTGGGACATTATATGCATGTAATGATTTATTGGGACTAATAATGACTATGAAAACTTTGAAAAATAAAATCATTTAAATTATTGTAAAATGAGGCTTTTTTTTTATTAATGGGATATAATTGTGTTACATAGTTATTAAATAATATGAAAAACTTTTTATGTTATTTTTTAGGTAATAGATGAACAGTTGGAATTATGGACCAATTGACCCAAGTGTTCTTTATGATCAATAAAATCATGTGTCAGGTGATGTATATGACGGGAAAGACAGGGGAAGACTACTCTCATGTCAATTAACAGAAAAAAATATGATCAATAAATATTAACAAAAGCCCAAAAAACTCTTCTACAAAAATGTGGGTTTGGGGTTTTTAACTATTCGACAGTTGTACCACAAACTGACGTGGGCTCGTGTCCGCCTTGGTGGAGCGATGGCGGCCGGAAACCAATATCTTTCACCTATATTGTGGAAAATTACAATAACCTTAGAGGATGTACACTTCATTCTTGGGTTGCGGGGGTTGGCAAAACCTTAACTTGTCCATTACTTGACACTCCACTGGCAAATTTAAAGAATGTTTTGGTAGTGAAGTAGCTGCTCAATATCAGGAATCAAAAAAACGAGGCTCTATTTCAATACTGTGGTTGCACGAGCATTTTAATAATTGTCCGCCTAAAGCAAGTAAGGAAATTGTTGGTCGATGCACAAAGGCCTACATTCTTTGGTTGTGTGAGGCAATATTGTTCCCCACTAGGAATAAAAATTCTATTCATCCCAAGTATATGTATTTTATTGCCAACGCTGAAAATTGTGTAACATATTCTTGGATGCGGCTGTGTTAGGGTATTTGTATAGGTCTTTATATACTATCATTAGGAAAGGAGTGAAATATATTAATGGTTGTGTCACACTTTTATAAATTTGGGCATACGAGCATATAAAAGTTGGAAGGCCTAACCCTTGGCCTCATTCACAGTTATGGTTACCTAGGGTTCTGGCGTGGGCATACTCAGAAAATCACAGTTACCCTGATAGACGACACAATCCCCATCATCATTTGACATTTTACCGAGGTGAGTTAGATGTATAGCCTGAATGACAAGTAGTTTGACGCCCTTACATGAATGGATTTAATTTTGAAGGAAGGTTGTTAAGATCTGGTAGAATCCCCTTGATCCATTTTGATATTGTAGAATACCAGATGTCAGATAGGGTGATGAGACAGTATGGGTTCCTACAAGGTATACCATCTCCGACAGAAAATCACGACGATCATAAAAAGGAAAAGAACATAGATTTATCGTCGTTGATTGCACGACATTGAGGCGACAGTACATCACGCATTGGGAGGCTTATATGGAGCATCTTAAGGGACAGCAGTACGAGATTAATAACTACGTGAAACTTGATTTATACATGACTTGGTACGAAAAAATTACACGTAGAAAACTTCATCGCCCTCGACGGGAATGGGACCCAGACCCTACTTACGAGCCCCGGACTATTTACAGCCAACAACATCATCTTATAAACATGGTTCACAAACATTTGCATATTTTAACTTTTGTGTAGATACATCTTATTTACTATTACTAATATTGTGTTCATCTTACATGACAGGTTGAGAGTGCGAAGTTCTTACTTGATAAGTGCTTTGCTATTATTCAAATGCCTCCAGACTATGTAGTTGAGAAATAGGGATACAACTCTGAAGTTAGAGAGAACAATGTAGCTCAGCAGGGGGGCTCAAGGGTGAAGGATCTCATTCTCAATTCTCCCAACAGAACCAAGAGCGAGAGAACCCAAGTAATTTTGCGGTACAAGAGAGTTACATCCCCATCACCCAAGCTTATGTTCCCTCCTACTCATTCGAGTTTAACTTCACAGAGAATGCGAAATTTCAGGTACTTGAAATCGAAATGTTAATATTAATTTTATGAATAATATTGAGATTAATTATATTGTGAATAGTAAAAATATTCATACTATTATTTTTATTACTACTATTAATACTATTAACATTAATAATATTAACATCGGAATTTAATAGTAATATTAATATGTATATTAATATTAAGTAAAATAATTATGGGTGAATAATTAATAATATTAATATTTGTATAATTATTATCAATATATCTTTTAAGTACAAGAAGCAGCGCAAGGACACATACCCACCACCCAAGCTTATGTTACCTCCTACTCATTCGAGTCTGACTTCATAGAGAAGGCGAAATTTTAGGTACTTAAAGTGGTCATGTTGATATTAATATTATTATGAATCTTAATATTAATGTTAATATTAATATTATTAATGATTAATAATAATATTAGTAATAGTAATTAGCATATTAATATTAATATTAATATTATGAATAATAATAATAATATGAATATTATTATTATTCAAATTAATAAAAATATTAATATTACTATTACTAGTATTAAAAATAATAATAACATGAATATTATTATTATTATTATTATTATTATTATTATTATATATCTTTCAGGTACAAGATATAGCGGAAGGGTACATCCCCACCACTCTGGCTTATGTTCCCTCCTACTCATTCGAGTAAGGCTTCATAGAGAAGGTGGAACTGCAAGTACTATTATTCTCATGTTAATATTAATTTTATTAATATTACAATAATAATCTTAATAACCATCCTAAATACTATTGAGATTAATATTATTATTAGTAATACTAGTAATCTCAATAGTAACACTTTGTCAGGGGCAGTGTAATATTCGCAAAGAAAAATAGTCCATAGAAGAAATAACGATTTTTCGATACTGAATCGCGTGAGAACTCTTTAGATGCCAATCCAGACTACTTCCAGCGGATGATATTTAGACTTATGTTTTAGTTAATATTATTTGTGTACTGATTATGTTTTTATATTTAGATAAATGTACGGATGATGGACGCACGAATTAATATTCATTTAGGAATTGAAGTGGTTTATATTAACAGAATTTATAACTATAATAATTAATAATAATAATAATAATAATAATAATAATAATAATAATAATAATAATAATAATAATAATAATAATAATAATAATAATAATAATCACATCTTTTATTAGTATAACTATTAATCATAGTAATATTATAAATAGTAATATTAATAATAATAATATGAATATTATTATTATGACTATTATACAATTATTAGCTACGAGTGCAGTACATAGTATTTGATTAAGACGCATGCATAAAAATATTTATTCTTTTTCCTTAAATTAATAATTATTTTTATTATTATTATCAGTAATTAGCTTAAACAACAAACAAGTGGGTAAATGAGTTATACAACATTTGCAGGCTTTTCACTCCATACTAATTAATGATAATGGAATTGACATAATTATAATAGTAATGGGACAACATTACATTAATAACTTCTTAATGACATTAAAGTCTACTAATTCATGTCTTACTATGACAAAAAGTAATATATATATATATATATATATATATATATATATATATATATATATATATATACTAATAATATTAATATTAATTTTAGAAGTGTAGAAGATAATATTACTACTACGGCATAACATAAACATAATAATTAACTTCTCAATGACATAGCATAAATAATACAACTGAGCATAAATAAAAACATAGCATAATAATACAACTGATGGCTATTTTTTAGACTTAGGAATCTCTAACACTCGATAGTGATTGCGCTTATCATAGTCGGTTTCAAAGCCATAAATTGCACATTTTCGATGAGGTTTAGAACCCATAATTTTCTTGAGTGCACTCTTTAATCTAGATTGTTTTTTGCTACCCTTTGTTTAAGAAATAACTAGTGGCAAAAACTCATCTTCTTCCGCTTCTTCCTCTGTATCTTCATCGTCGTTATCATAACCCATAGCCTAAGGCGTATCTCTGACAGTGCGATCAATGTCATCGTCTGCCAATTTAGTAAGATTCTCATCTAGATCATACTGGTCAACTAATGTTTTTTCTCGTGCATTCAACATAAGGACAATTTTGTAACCTTGAATTGAGCAAGCAGCTTTGCTGACTAACTCTTGGCAATCATTCATCAAATGATTAAAACGCATTGTTTGATCTTGTTCAAAGTCAGCAGTTGTTGGGCTAAAGGGTAATTCTTCAACATCGGTTTTGTTCTCGTTTCTTGTCCACCGAGGAAGAATCATGTCGCTCAGAATTTGGGAAATACTCTTTAACATGAAATATCTCAAGATGTGCCTGCATAATTCACTAGAATGAGAAAATATTTGACAATTACATGTTACCAACCCCAACTGACGATTGTTGACGATTTCTTTATATATTCCACCATTTTCAATTGCATCTGCCTTTTACACTGCATAAACCTTTGTTTCAGGGCCACACAACTCACTAACTTTACTAATATTGTACTTTATTGAATCGATGAATTGATGTTGGGAACGTCTAAACATCTCTTTTGTGTACACCTACGCAACATGCATTTCCAAAGATGACCCGAGTACCTATTCCTTTTTCGATGTTTTGTTATGTAGTCGGCATTCCTCTCTCTGATAAATTATTTTTCTATAGCTTTTTGACTCTGTACTACAAATTCTTTCATGCTTGTTGAAGCATTGACATACTCATCAAAAAAATGGTTCATGCTCTCGTTTTTTCTAGTGGTTGTCATTCCCATGGCAAAATATCTCTTTGTATACGCGGGAATCCATTTCTCACGTATATCATACAAACTTCTAATCCACTCATTGTTATACAATTCATAATTCCTCACCAGAATCTGCCAATGCTCTTCATACTCCCCGATGGACAATGAATTATACACACAATTGTTAAAATGGTCTTTGAAGGATGGGTGATCAGAATAAACATGATGCAATTTCTCAAGAAATTTGTTACTAATATGCCAAAAACACAATAAGTGATAAGTAGAAAGGAGTACCTTAGCAATAACATTACTCATGGCTTTGTCTTGGTCAGTGATGATGGTTATAGGTGTCTTGTAGTCCATTGCTTCGAGTCATGTCTCTAATACCCAAACGAAAGTGTCCTCTGTCTCATCCCTTACCAATGCAAATCCAAATAATATAGACTGAAAATGGTGGTTGACCTCAGTAAAAGGAATAAATGACATGTCATACTTATTTGTCATATACGTACTGTCAAATGTCACAACATCTCTGAATCATTGATACATAAACCTTGATCGGGCGTCAACCCACAAAATACATGTTATGCAATTTGTTTCATCTTGTTTGATGCGATAAAAAAAAATTACTCGAGCTTCCGAATGGAAGTTTTTTCAAATAATTTACAGCAGCTTGTGCATCATTTTCATCTGCAAAATCACGCCTTAAATCTTTCACCACATTCTGAACATTAACATTAGAAAAAGGAACATTTTGCAACCCGCCACCCATTATGCTCAAAACGTTCATCATCCTACTAGGTCCAATACCAGACTTATTTAAAGTGTTAATTAATTTTCTTGCAACCGGAGTAATATTTATATGTGTCTCAATTAAATCTACCTTGGTAGGGGTCACTAGGTGATGCTTGTGCTCTAATTCAACGGTAGAAATACACCAATTGTCTTCTTTCTTATTACGAACAACATATATTCTAGCTTTGCATAATGTGCGTCCTATAGAGTCTCTCTGCCTAGTTATTTTATTACTACCATCTTCATTATCAGGAAAACTCTTTACAAAAGTTGGTGTACTAGCTTTTTTATAAACATACAACCTAGACGATACATCATTAGTATGAGCATGTTTTTGACTAGTTGCAATTCTAATCTCAAAACCATTTTTTTTAGCATAGGACCTGTAAAAAAATTCAACTTCTTCCAACTTAAAAAATAATTGACCAACGTATGACACCATATCATATTTACTACTTTCAACTTCACTTACAAACTCAGATATATTTTCACAATCTAAACTAGCAATAGAATCTGAAGAACTAAATACAAACCTTTTATGAGCAGGTATGTTATGACACTCCCAAATCCTGGTACTCAAATTTTCTACAGATTTGGTGTTCACTCACCAAAATAACAACAGCTAACTACCTATAAATAAGGATATAATGAAACTCAACTTAAATAGAAATCCTCCCAATAAAGGGTTACAACATCTTAAACAAATAATCCCTGGTCATCTAACCTTTAAAAAATCAAATGCGGAAACATAACATAATTAAATACGTCTTTTACATAATTTCTTCAAATTAAATTTAACAAGTCTTCATCACTTGTTCATCTTGCATTTGCCTTTACTACTGGACGGCTCGTCGGATCTTTCAATCTTAGTTGCAATGTTATTATGCAAGAGTGAGCAAACAATTGCCCACGAGTATAACAATAACAATAGAAATCATATAAGAGTAATAAATGGATACTGAATAATAGAAAGGTCGACTTTTAAATTAAGAATAGAAACATAATCAAAAGTACATCTGAGTATCACAAGACCATGAACTATGTCCTAGGTTATTAAGTATCTCTACTTAAACCTTTATCAGTCATAAGACTGTATGGACCTTTCTTTTCGTACTCAGGGGGATCAACCCTTTGTACAATGTATTGTGCACAAATATTTTAGCGATTTCGCGTAATATAATCCCCTATATTAGGGTTGTTCATCTCAACTTTGACATTAGAGTCTGCACCAAATGAAGTTTGGTTCGGATTAACTTTAAGGGTAATTCAGAGTTCAATATTCATCAGCTAAGGATTAGTTGAATCAACTAGAGATTACTAGTCTTATAATAACAATGATTTAACCTTTGCAAGGTGAGATTTCAATAATATTGGAATAGTTTCAAGTGAATAAATCTCATACATCGTGGTATTACTTTTGTAAGGACAGAAAGTTTTAAATAACATAAGCATTGGAATACAATCATAACCTTGCTTGAACAACATTAAGCTAAGGCTATAATCAGGAAACAAGTTAAAGAATAGGAACTTGCTCAATAGAGTTTAGAGGCTTGCATAATGTAAAAGTAGAGTTTAAGGACTTGTTCAATAAAAGTGTAGGGTTAGGGAACTTGCCTCGAGCGTAGATTAAATAATTATTATTCACGTTCCTCAAAAGTCCTACATATTCCATTACAATCACAATGTTCGTTAGTTACACTACTATTAACCTTATAGGTTTAGTTCCCACTTTCATTAAACTTATTAGCTTAAATCAAATTCCGATCATTAGAACCAACCACATAACACGAATATGAGATTATTGTTTAATAATCAATACGATTCCTTACATAAAAATACCAATCTCACGAACCACAAGTTTAAGTTCTATACAATTCAATAATTCTTAACTTGAAATCACCACATGCATGTTAAAAACCTGTTATAACCTCTTGTTATATACCTAACTCACTATCATGCTCATTAGACTAGGTTAAGCTAACATACCATGACTGAAAACCAAAAAAACAAAACAGTTTCATCTCTGTATTCCCCGCCGAGGCGGCATATTTTTATGTTGAAAAGCTCGTCGGGGCAAGTGGCTCTAGAATGAAGAACTGCAGTTCGCGACTGCACTGTTCATCAGTCCAAAAACTCGATTTTTCATCATCCAACCAACGGATTAAGCATACCTAGATGTTACAAACTCAACCAAAACATCATACAACATATATAACTTGACTCTAACAACAAAAACAGTTTAAACCTCCAATTTAGAGCCTCAAAGACCATGATTCATGCTCAAAACTCATTTCAATATAATTAGCGAATCATCTCACCTCATATTCGATTCTCAACCAAATTAGTTCATACAACTTGCATTCTTTTCGTATTTGAATGTATTAACGTAAACAATTATTAATTCACAGATTACAACATGAATTGAATACTAATTTTGACTTAAAATAAATCTTTTTGTACATATTTTTGCAAAACTCAAATCTTTACTTTAACACCTATTTCATACAAATTTGATTTTTGAAAATCGTTTCTAAACCACATATAATAGATTATATATAAATGTTAACATATATGACAACTATTTAATCAATTTATCAACCAAAACTTCAATTTTAATACCAAAATCATACATATTGTATATATATCACCAGAACTCAAGTTCTTTATGCTTTAATAGATTTCATGGATTAAATTACTCCAAAATCGTTTGTAAACATCATATAGTAGATTAGAGATGCATATTAACAATTATAAACAACTTCTCAACAATTTAACCATGAAAATTCAATTATAGAGGACTAAAAATGTATTTTCATGAAAAAACTCAAAAACATAGCTAAGGCTTGGGATTAAGAAATTACCTTTGATTTCTCTGTTTAGATTAGTGAAGATAATAGAAACCCTTCTTTAATTCTCCAAACCTTCTTCTTCAATATCAAATTCTCTCAAATTTTTCTTTGTTCTTAGAATTCTCAGACCTAACATATGAACTGATATACACATAATATAACTTAATATACGTATAATAACTGGCATATACATGGGTATCAGTTAAGCGCATCATGTTCTTAACTGATCCCATGTTCTCAAGGCCATGTTTGGATAACCTTTAAAAGGCTCTTTTCCAATTTATTTTAATTAACTCACTTATTATATAGTTTATTTGTCACACCTTAATTAATCATCTTATATTATTTAAATTCAATTAAATTAAGGCCAATATTACTCATTAAATCAAATTATCACATAACTAAAATTCTTATTTATTATTTATAACAAATCAATAAATCTCAAAGTAATTATTAAATTAATTAGAACAACATTATAATTATTTAATAACTCATTTAATCTAATTATCCCAATTAAATTCACATTTCAAACTATAAAATTATTTCACATTAATTTAATTAATGTGACACATTTAATTAAATTAATCTACAACAATTTCATCAAATATTTATTTAACTCAATAAATAAATCAACACAAATATTTATTTAATTCAATAATTATTTATAAATTAAATATAAAAACCTCGTTCGTTACATATGTTGTGTGCCATTCTAAAATAAGAAGGAAGAATCGCCGGATTAGAACTTCAACTTGAACTCGAGAGTGAAAGTGGACAACAACATCAAAAAAAATAGAGCTGAAAAAAAAGGCTAACAAAATCGAGAGGAAACCAAGGTAACTGAGATCTGAGAAAGGAAAGGTTGGAGGGATAACTTAACAACGGACCAAAAAGCAAGAGAATTTAACAAAAATTGATGGTTGCCGCTACAACATGTAGCGGCACTGCAATTATTAATTCAGTCAATGCATGAAAATTCAGGAATGGATAAAGTTATGGATAAAGTTATGGATAAAGTTAACGCAACATTCGGAAGGGGCAATAATGTAAATTGTTACATTATTTTTGGCATTAAGTGACTGTCGCTACAACCTGTAGTGGTAGGGGGGAATTTTTTTTAATCTCAGCCTTACATTATAGTGATCAACGGTTGTAAGCTTAGTTGTTGAAATAGTGCTCAAGTTAACCAATTATCATGAATTAATTCCCTATATATAATGGTATAAGCACATAATTTTATAATGTAATGGTACTATTATATTTTAATTGGACTACAATATTATCGTGTGTGTGTGTGTGTGTATATATATATATATATATATATATATATATATATATATATATATATATATATATATATATACGGTCCAGATCAAGTGCATACCATTTATCTTACTCACCCGTGCTCACCCCCTTTTAGGCGACGGTTTTGGTCATACAACCGTCGTCAATACTTTTAGTGACGGACAACATATAGTGTCGCTAAAAATATAGATGACGGTTGTATGACCGAACCGTCGCCGGGTCCGTCGCTAAAGAGGGGTGAGCTCGGGTGAGTTAGATAAAGGGTGAGCTTAAGATCCGGAGTCTATATATATATATGGAAAATCATTTGTAAGGAAAATTGTTATACCCGTTTTCTTCACATAGATTGTAACTAGATCCAAATTCATGAGTGAAAGGCCACGGGAGGTAATATCAATTTTTTTTATTATTATTTTTAGCAAAAATAACTACTTTCAAAATTAGTTGAGATATTGGACCTTGTTATGAAATTTTCATGTTTAACTCATAAGAATAAGGGTGAAAATGAAATGACACATTCATATGAAATGAAAATTATTGTGTGTTGTTATTCTTTTGGAATGAACCACTCATTCTAGCCAAATTTATAAATTTTATTCCCACTCAAGAATGGAAAGAATCCTTCATTCCATCTCATATTCCGTTCCTTTACTCATTTCATTCCTCCAATCTAAACATTGCATTACTTCTTTTTGAAAAATAATAAAGTTGAAAAATATTTCGTATAAAAAAAGGCAGTTTTTTGTTGTTTTTTTCCAACATAAAGATGAGTATCAAAATTAGAGTTCTCAAATGATCGGAAGAGACTCGTGAGAATATCAGGAGGATAATTCAAACATCCCAGTTCATCAGCTCAGAGCCATTTTAAAAATCTCAAATTCTCAATACACGTACTTGGATCACTGTAATTGAAGGCCAATAATTAATAGATGATACATAAGTACTTTTGCCATTCAACAAGTGACTTTATTTTATGTCCAGGACAAAGAAACCAGAGGAAGCCAAAGTCCATAAACACAAAGAAACCATGTGGCAGCCAAAATAAGATCATTTCAGGGGCCACACAACAGTCTCAAGTGTCTGTTAGGGTATTATAACAGACTTTAAACATCACAACACATCATTTCTCAAGCATACATAATGTTGAGTTTCAGCCATAGCAATGATAGTTTTTCTTTTGACGGAACTGAAACAAGTCATAGTCTATGACCGATGTTGAGATGGCATCCTCTCCGTTCCATGCCTCTGGCGGAAGTTGGCAGACCTGATGCCAGTATCAGACCCACCTGCAAGCGGATGGATTGGCCCCCAAATTTGATCTCTGTCGACTTGGCTCACCGGAAAGGAGGGGAAGTGATCTCTTTCCCATAAATGCAAGCGATTTGTCACAGGATTTTCTGCTTCCAAGAAGTTTCTTCCTGTTGATGAACTTGATGGAAAAAAGTAGAAGCCGCTGGCCTGATCAGATGACGTGGCGACTGGCCCAACTTGAGACAAGCTCCTGTGACCGTTGGATCTTCGCGTGGCAGGCATGGCTGGTGATCGCAGGGCTTGTGAATTGCTGGGGGAATGCTGAAAATATGCCTGGAGAGCCTGCACTCGGTCTCGGGCCCGAGCGGCACTGCCAGGGTAAGGAGGAATCATTGAGGAGGCAACTGAGGTCCCAGGTCTGGCATTAGAACTATACACAGTGCGCCAAAAATCAACATCATGAAATTGAAAAGAGAACCAAAGAAAAAGTAATTCAAAAGATATGAAGTAGCCGAGTTGGCTAAAGAAACATCACAATAGTTCGTTTTAAGCACTAAAATTCACCTTTGACACTCAACCTTGATTTTAATGATGAATAAAACCATTTTTCTCTCTTTTTTCTACTCAATAGTGGCATTGTATTTCTTAGTAAAGCAAGTGCTGAAGAGAATAAGGTTTAATAATATTATCAAAAAACTCTCTCTTTTCATTTTAGGCAGTGGAGAGTTGGGAGTACATTCGCAAAATGAAACTCAAAAGAATTGACGACAGCCCACATAAACAATGGAGCACGTGGTTTTAACTTTTATGCAAAGCAAGATCAGGATTGCTCTATAGTCTATAGCCTTGGTGGTAGTTTTCGTTGACCATTGTCATAAAGCATTACTCACACCCCAAACAGTATGCGTTATGCCACAATTCACATAGAGAGCAAAAAGAAACATAGAAATAGCTCATGCATAAAATAAAAATACTTAAGTGATTAAGCCTTACCCGTGGCCAACAACGAATGGATGCACAAAAGATCCTGATCTTGGTATATCCGAATTGGTCCTTGCTGCCCTCTGAGTCATTGATTGTATCGAGGGTTGATCAGGACTAGCAATGTGACTGCTTGCTGTAGGGAAAAGAGATGAGTGTTGCTCCCAACTGTGATAATTGACATCCATAGATGGAAAAGCAAAAGAAGTGGGTATCTCATTCGGGGCTGATTGGCTGTTCCAGTGACTGTTGAAATTAGAACCATCAGAAACACTTCCACTGGAATTTGAAGATGAGGGAGGAATTGGTCCTAAGTAGGCAACATACGGGCAAGGATGAGAAGTGGATGATACAGCTGAATGTTCGGCAAAGATGGCATGTTGTCCAAGGAGATCATGATCTGACAAAGAGAAGCAGGTCCTGCTATTACTTAAGGTTGCAGAGAATAGCACAAGTTACAGAGAGGAAATAATCTTACATGCAGTTGAGGAGAATTCACCTTCGCTGCAAATACATAAAACATAGCAATGTCAGCCAAAGATATAGAATTTGAATGAAGAAGAATGCGACTTTAAGGTAGAAAAATAGATTTGAACTGACAAAAACTTATAAAAGTAGGATACAGCACACCAAAATAAGATGAGAAGGAAACAGTAGCATAGTACATGCTGTAGTCCCCATATCTTGACCATGGTTATCAAGTCGTCGCCAAGGCGATGACTAGGCGTCCAGTCGGTGCATATTGTTAAGTCGTCTGGGCGACTTGGTGAGAGGGGAGAAAGTCGAGCAACTTGGTGAGCGACTTGGACGACTTGGGCGACTTTGTGATTGAGTAAATTTTTGAGTACTAATGATACTTCGTGAACCTTAGTGGGCAGCAAAATTTATATATATATATATATATATATGTGTGTGTGTGTGTGTGTGTGTGTGTGTGTGTATATATATATATGTGTATATATATTTTATATTTATATACACAGATCCATGCTCCACACACACACACACACACACACACACACATATATATATATATATACACACACATCCTCGTGCTCCACTAGTTGTTGGCCCTCCACTAGCTTCTGATTTTGCTGACCTTTGTCTTCACTTGGGAGAGCATAAACTAAGTAAAATATATTATTTTGCTCTTTCACTCTTTACATTACTTTATATGTTCAAGTTCTTTTATATTGTATAATGACAAAGTAAACATTAGACAACAAAGTTAAAAGCTCCACACGACCAGGAACTGATAAACTTAATATGCTAAGAATACCAAGGCATCAAAACCTTTATGAACTCTAAAACATGTAACTTGTTTGGGACATACAAATTAATCTATTATACATATATATATATATATATATATATATATATATATATCCCTGACAATTACCTGTGTTTAAGAGAAAGAACTTGCTTTAATAAAGTATATTGAATTAAACTAAATATTACAAAAGTATCACCATTTATATAATTTGAAGTTGTACAAGTTCAAAAAATTACAAATTTACAACTATAATAAAATTATCCATTTTGACTTGATCTTGTTCCCTTCTTGTTGTAATTTGATATGTTACATGTATTAGGAATATGGTAAATCATTAGAAAAATAAATATATCAATATTCATATAAATATTAAATATATATAATTTTATTCGTATAAAATTTACATTGTTAACGACTTGTCGGCTTATAGACGACTAGTCGGGCACCTTGTCGCTTAAGTTTCAGACTGTCGCCTCACCTTGACTTGTCACCTTGATAACTACGATCTTGACATGTATAGATATGTAAATGGGCATATATGTGCCACAGTAACATATCATGCTATTCCAACATACTGACTGCCTATGGCCATATTTGCTCACAAAAGCTTCTGCTATGAGCTTTAACCACTTACTTTTGCAGTCATGGTCTACTATCACTTCTTTGAACTTTTGCCAGAGATCAAGTATGAATCAATTCAGGTAAACTGGGAAACATAAAACTATAAAACTAACGCTATGTTTGTTTGCAAAGATTATACTTGAGATAGAACTATTAACCCCAAGTGTCTTGTTTGTTTTCAAATTTAGACTTGAGACTATAGTCTTGGAATTATAATTATAATCCTTGCAAACAAACATAGCCTAAAAGAAGAGCTCCTAAACCTAATCAATTGAAAGCATGGTGCACTAAGGCCTAGCTCAAATAATTTATTTCTTCAAACCAAGTTGAACCGCTGTTAGAATAGATTCAAGGGCCATACAGCATGAAATCTAACTTTGAAAATATATCAACATTTGCTACCTAATCAGTTGAAAACATGGACCACTGTTAGAATAGTAGATTCAAGGGAAATTAAAGCATGAAATCTTACTTCAGAAATATATCTACATAAGCTAGCATCAGCAGTCACCCAGTTCAAATGAACCACAATTCTTTTAAAAAAGTGTCATTATGCACATGGATCAACTACTCATTTAAGAACAACTTTTGTGGAATACCTTGCATGCAAGAGTTGTGCATTAACAGTGCCATATAGCAGCACAAGTTCATAAAAAATTGTATTCTTCCCGCTATGGTCTCAAGAAAATAAAATAAAATAAAATAGTTCAAAACATTTGAGACACGGGAAAAAAATACTAAATGAAGTGTGCAGGAATACTAATGAGAGAGTAAGAATATACGCTGTAAAGATTCCTTTCCAGGATACTGAACAAACAAAAATTTGCATGAATAGTGATGTATGATGAGACCATGAGACTTCGCTGGATCAATTATAAGAGATTTTGGAAGCCCATGTTGATGCCAAAGAACCCAAGAAGCAGATGAGTCTAGATTAACATTATTATTTAATTTATTTTTATTCGTAATTTTGATAATAAACTAATTAGAATCTAAATTAATTTAGGAAAGTTTTATAGGATTATTAAAAGTATGGATTTAAATTGGTCTTTGGCACACGGTGACTCTTTCCTTTTTTTCTTTTTTCTTTTTTTGACAAAAGAAACACGGTGACTTATTATACAAATATTGAGATTATTGATTGTGTGTGTTTTCTCCCTTGTCTTCTCTAATTCATCTCCAAATAGCCAACCTAATTCTAAACCTTAATCCGGTCCCCACCAAAAAGTTTTCACCAAGTAAGAATTAAAGCACTCAATTATAGGGATTATATAAATTTCTAATTTTGCAGAGTTTGTCTATTATCTAGATGCCAGAAACTACATGCACAACATAGATTCCACTCAAATTCAAATTCAATTCTTTATCCTCAATCATCATAAATCATATAAACATATATGGTCCAACAGGACAATTTTAGCATAATAATCTAATACAGACATTTTACTAAAACACTTCCAACACCACATATATACAACATGACTTATATATTGCAATAGAAACCATGCCAAATATGAAATAACGCTAAGAAAGATTTACTTAACAGCACACTTTACTTTTCTAGGAACATGTGATTTTTGGGAAAGACTCGTGGCAAACATTAGGTGGCTCTGGCTCTTAATTGCATAGAGACAATGGTAACGATTTACTCCCTCCATTCCAACTTGAGTGTCATAGTTCAAAATCATGTTTGTGACAAGGATTTTGGCAGACATTAAAAAAACATCATGAACAATATTTGGGAGTTCTTTTAACTACTATTTCACATCTAAATGTGTGTTAAAATATATACATACATATATGTGTATATATATGAAAAAAAATATACCTAAATGTGTTAACAAGAAGTCTTAAACTCCGCACCACAAACAGAAATTTTCACCATGACATTCCAAGTAAAATGGATGATGGTTAGGAGTATAGGGTTTTGTTCTTTGTTTGCTTACTATTGGGTTTCGGCACCCTCTAATGAGTTCCTTCAATAAACTTTCACTTGCACACACACCAGAAAAAATGAAAAACGGAAAGAAAAAAAAACGTCAACATGCTACCTTAAAAATGTTTTGCATTTTCCTCTTTTTTCAATCCTAACTTTTGCTTTCCTTTCCATTTATATTTCTTAATAGAATAGATAAGGGTGAGGGACTGACTTTTGTGTTTATAACTAGAAAAGCAATCCTTTTCTAACAGCCTCCATAACTTTCTAAAAATAGTTGTGCAGGAAAGGGGCATATGAATAATCTTAAATTATTACTGCTTACTATACATTACAAAATATTTCTCTGACTGTCATTTAAAAAACAAAAGGCCCCAAATAGTTGCTTTCCATATGAATGACTAATAAGGGATATTAAGTAGCATAAAAAATCATCATGACTGCAACACTACATTTAAATTTAGTACAAGGCAGCACATTCCACAAAATTGGAACACTAGTCAACAACAATATTCTGTTTAGTAATGGAAATTAATGCTGCGTTTGTGAGTTTGGAGGGATGGAATGGGAAGGGTAAGTATAGGAGGGGAAAGGATTATAATTTTCCTTTGTCATGTTTGTGAGGTTTAGAAACGAAGGGAAGGGATGAAATTTTAATTATATTTTCCATTGTTTGTGATTTTAGAAGTACGTAAAGGAAGGGAAAGGATTGTTATTTTTATATTACTATATTAACCTTGCATATAAATATAATAAATGTATGATTTCACAATATCTAGCTACTGGATTTATTTTGCTCAATCTTTTTTATGTTTTGCTAGCTATTGCGCGTGCACGCGCACACATACATACACACACATATATATTAACTCTAATTTATTACTATGAATATGATGAGTATATAATTAATTATAGCAACAATATCAGGGTCTGCTTAATATTGTCTACTACATGTGGCCATAGGAGGTTTGTTGTAATATAACAAACTCTTAATAAAACTCCTAATAAGTCTACCCCCAGATTATCTTTAAAATTTTAAAAAAGTTGATTTAGATATTTTTAAATTAGTATAGATTCATTTACTTTTGTTTATTATAATGATTAATATACTCCTAATTAATTATAAGATTTTTAGCGTATACATTTTAAAATATCTCAAATTGACTTAAAAAATCGATAACAATTTTATACTTCCTTCGTCCTGCAAAAGTTGATAGCTAATTTAATTATTAAATGAGGTGCCAAGAAATTGGTATATCCTAACCTGCTAATTTATATTTTGGAGAGCATATAATATTATAATTGTTGTGTTTTTACTGTTTCTCGGGTGTGAAATTTAATGGAGAAATTTGGCTTTTGAACAGAGTAATTTAGCAGTCAGCCCTTTGAATTGAAGTGGAAAAAAAAGTACATGATTTACAGAGGGAGGCGCAACAGATAAAAGAGGGATATATTAGATAAAGGGATATCACGTGAACCAATGAGGTAACAAAGGAGCACGGAATCAGTTTATTAAAGGGAGAGGAGATTATGCAGGAGCATCTTCTTTTTCCTTCCTTGACTTGAGTGATAGACATTAGTTTTCAATTTTTTCCTTCTTCCTCCCGTTTAATCAAATACAGGAGCAGTGCTATTTTGTTATTTTTTTTTATTTTATTCTTGGCATTCAAGTAAATGAGGAATCATAAGAGCAACAGTACATTAAATAATTGATTTCATTTCTTCTTTAATTCATTGGTACATTTAAGTGAGTATTTTATGTATTTAATTATGTATCATTTTATTATGTTTTGTGTATCAATTTCAAGTATACTAGGCTAGATTATTTTCTAGGGTTGAGGATGAGTATAATTGATTGATTCTATTGCACGTATTTATGCCAATTGATTCTACCAATTTAGTGCTTTCGAGTGAAAAAATAATTCTTTCTATTGAATGTCTATTTTTACTGATAAAAAAATAACGTTGGATTCTAATTATTATTTATTGGATTTAGTTTTAATTTGTTAATAGTGGATATAAACTGTGTTTTGATAGAAATAATTAGTGTTTTAATTTTATACAAATTATTGGCTAATGAAAGAATTAACAATCTGATTTTACAAATTAATTGGACTAAATTGATTTTATTTTCCGCATCTAATAAAGTTGAGAGACCAAATTAGTGCGAGATAAAAAAGTAGAGTTTATCAGGCATTAATATTAGAAAGATGATATCAATTATATGATTTCGCCACCCTAGTAATTTATTATTGATTATTTTATTCGCATATTTTTAGTTGATAAAAATTCCCTCGAAATTTCTAAGCTAGATTAGGAATTAATTAGAATTAGTGAGAGAAAAACACGTTTCAACCGTCAAGTCCTTAGGTTTCGACCTCGCACTTGTAAGCTATACTAAATATTCGATTCGTACACTTGCGAGTATATAAAACATCCACAAAAAGTTTTTGGCGCCGTTGCAAGGGACTTGAAAATTTTTCCCACCAGCTCACTAATTTAGATTATTTCCTACTACTAGTTTATTAAAAAAAACTAATAAATAAATTAAAAAAATAAAATAAAATTTTAATTTTTAGGAGTAGAGTAGTGCGTGAGCATTGTTTGGAAGCATGGTGTTAAGAGATTGAGTACGATAGAGAAATTAGAGCTAAATCCTTTATTTGAGAAAGAAACAATGGCTGAAGAACAAGAAGCAAAAACTTTAAAAAAAATTTTCTCTCCTATCACTACCAACCCGCCGTCATGCATCGTGTTGCCTCCCACAACCACAAACCATTTCGAGCTTAAACCGCAAGTAATGCAACTTCTTCCCACTTTTCATCGATCAAGAAGATCCTTACCTCCATATTAAGGATTTCATAGAAATTTGTGCCACTTTCAAATTTCAAAATTTTTTTGATGAATCGGTCCGCCTACGTTTATTTCCTTTCTTCCTGAAAGGGAAAGCAAAGGCATGGCTTAACTCACTACCTTCAATGTCCATCTTTGGTTGGGAGACTTTGGTATCCAAATTTCTATCTAAATTTTTTTCCAAGTCAAAGACAAATGAACTTCAAAGGTAGATATTCGATTTTTGTCAAGAGGATCATGAAAAATTCTATGAATCATGGGAAAGATTTAAAGGACCTACTTTTGAGATGTCCCCACCGTGGTTTTGAGGCATGGAGACTAGTTCAATATTTTTACAATGGGGTTAACTCAAACCAACCGAAACATGATTTAATCCATGAATAGTGACACTTTCCTTAGTCTCACAGAAGAGTAAGCTTACAATTTCCTTGAGAATCTATCCAAGAGCACTTAGCAATGGGATTTCTCCTCTCATAGGAAATCATCATCTCAAGTCAAGGCAAGCAAGAAAGAAGGCATATAAGAGCTAACTGAAGACGTAGAGACTAGAAGGCAGTTAGATAGCCTCTCAAAGAGGCTTGAAGCGTTAGCTTTACGGTTGGATAATAATTCGGTCAATCAAGTTCAAGTTGAAAAGTGTTGTGCGTGCTAACCCTATGCATACATCGCAAACTTGTCCTTCTATGGTAGGATTCTCCGAATTCATGTCACAAGTAAACGCGATAAATGATTACAAAAAGTAATTCAATAGCCCATTCACAGAGGCTTGCAATCTGGGTTGGAGAAATCACCCAAATTTTTCACGACGCAAGCTCAACCCATGTCCAATATCGGTGCTCCATCAGCTAATGTTCCACGACAGCAGCCACCTCCTGATTTACGCCCACTAATCAATTCTTATCCACCATTTCAATCTGCTCAGCTTGCTCAATCACCCCATGTCACTCCACAACAATTCTCCTCTTTGGAGGACACTCTAAAACAATTCATTCAGATGACCACCCAAAATAACTAGACTTCAAGTCAAATTTTGCAAGAAGTCAGGAACAATGGCCTCGTGAACACTCGAGCCATAATCAAGTTAGAGAGTCAAATGGATCAATTGGCTAGTCAATTGGGTGAGAGAAAAGGGTAAATTTCTTAGTCAGCCGATTCTGAATCCTAAAGGTGTTTCTTCATGTGGGGCATCTCTTAACCCACCAAATGCACCAACACATGGGAAAGTCCAAGTCATTACCACACTAAGGTAGGGAAAGGCAACAATTAATAGCGAGGAAGAGAAAGAAAAAGAGCGGTATCGAACTGAGGTTGAGCCTACACCTCAAGTTGTGAACCAAGCTCCTCTAGCTAAGCAAGCAAGTAAACATCTCTCGAGTAGGACCTTTGTTCCTAAAGCCCCATGAGGCTAAAACAAATAGGAAGGGTACTCTATTCGAAGAAATTTTGGAGGTGTTTAAGCAAGTTCAGATAAACATCCCACTACTTGATGTCATCAAGCAAGTACCTTCTTATGCCAAGTTTCTCAAAGACTTGGTCACTCAAAAGAGGAGAACAAATGTTCCGAAAAAGGCATTCTTAGCTGAACAAGAAAACTCCATTATTCAATGTAAGATCCCTGTCAAGTATAAGGACCTTGGATGTCCAACAATCTCATGCAAGATAGGAGATAATCATATTGAGCAAGCTATGATAGATTTGGGGGCTAGTGTGAACTTACTGCCATATTCTGTGTATGTGCAGTTGCATTAAGGAGAGTTGAAGCCCACACCTATGACAATCCAACTTGCTAATAGGTCGGTGAAAATTCCTAGGGGTGTTATTGAAGATGTTCTGATCAAGGTAGATACTTTCTACTTTCGAGTGGACTTTGTTGTCCTTGATACCGAGTTTGTTCAGAACACGAGGCCAAATTTCTGTGATTTTAGGAAGACCATTTCTTGCTACATCCAACGCACTCGTCAATTACAAAAATAGAGTGATGAAAATTTCTTTTGTGAACCTCACAACTAAACTAAATGTTTTTGACATCAGCAAGACCTCGATTGACACTGATGATAATGATCTCGGACACGTTCATTTGATTTATAGTCTAATAGATGAATCTTTCTTGCAAACTAGTAAATAGGACCCATTAGAGGCTTGTTCGTCCCATTTTGGTTGTGATTTCAATATTATTGAATATATAGAGCAAGTCAATGCGCTCTTAGATTTAGTTCCTGTCATGGGTACACATTCTTTCCATCCAAAAACAGTGCCTCCCAATTTCTCATCAACTCCCTGACCTTCTATTGAAGAACCACCGAAGTTGGACCTAAAGCCCTTGCCAAATAATCTGAAGTATGCATTTTTAGGTCCATTATCATAGCTTTTAATCTTGATAATGTTCAAGAAAAGAAATTACTTGAAGTCCTTCACAAGCATAAGAAAGCTATTGGGTGGTCTATCGCAAACTTAAAAGGAATCAATCCGTCAATTGTCATGCATAAGATTCACTTAGAGAATGCAAAACCCTCTCGTGAACCGCAAAGAAGGTTGAATCCAGTGATGCAAGAAGTAGTCAGGGCCGAGGTACTCAAGCTTCTTGATGCAGGTATTATTTACCCGATATCCAATAGCGAGTGGGTGAGCCCTATGCAAGTAGTGCCTAAAAAGCAAGGAATTACAGTGGTAGTCAATGAGCATAAAGAGTTAGTTCCATCTCGTGTTCAGACGGGATGGCATGTTTGTATTGACTACCGAAAGTTGAATTCAATGACTAGGAAGGATCACTTTCCCTTTCCTTACATTGACCAAATGCTGGAAAGGTTAGTCGGTAATGCTTATTACTGCTTTTTAAATGGTTTTTCCAGTTATAACCAAATTCCAATCGAACCATCTGATCAAGAGAAGACAACATTCACATGCTCTTTTAGTACATTCGCCTACTGACGCATGTCTTTCGGGCTATGCAATGCACCTGCCACTTTTCAGCGGTGTATGATTTCTATATTCTCGGACATGGTAGAACGATTCTCAAGAGGTTTTCATGGATGATTTTTCTGTGTTTGGGTCTTCTTTTGAGGAATGTTTGAAACACCTGGCTCTAGTCTTTGAGAGGTGTAGAGAGAAAAATCTAGTGCTTAATTGGGAGAAGTTTCATTTTATGGTACAAAGGGAATTGTTCTTGGGCATATAAAGATGGAATTAAAGTAAACAAGGCTAAAGTAGAGTTAATCTCTAACCTGCCACCCCTGCGGACAGTTAAGGAGATTCACGCATTCTTAGGTCGTGCTAGTTTTATAGGCAAACATCAAGGATTTTAGTAAGATTGCTAGATCTGTGTAATCTCCTCGCTAAAGACGCTCCATTTGTTTTTGATGAAGCATGCCTAAAAGCCTTCAAGATGTTGAAATCCGCACTGACCTCTACACCTATCATCCGATCCCCTGGCTGGAGCCTTCCATTTGAGATCATGTGTGATGCCTCTGATTATGCAGTTGGGGCAGTTTTAGGTCAAAGAATTGATACTCTCATGTGATTTACTATGCAAGCAGGACTTTGAACGATGTTCAACTCCATTACTCTACCACAGAGAGAGTTGCTAGTAATCGTATTTGCCCTTGACAAGTTTAGGTCTTATTATCTCTTGGGATCTAAAGTCCTTGTCTATTCAGATCACACCGCTTTGAAATACTTGCTTTCCAAGAAAAATGTGAAGTCGTGGCTTATTCGATGGGTCTTGTTGCTACAAGAGTTTGATTAGAAAATTAAAGATAAGAAGGGAGCTGAGAATGTTGTAGTAGACCGTCTATCTAGGCTTATAGTTGAATTCTCTAATGATCCTTTGCCCATAGTTGAGACATTTCTTGATGAGCAGCTTTATGCATGTTTCCCAGTCACATTTGTATGCGGACATTGTTAACTATCTTGTCACACATAAAATGCCAAATCATTGGTCTAAGCAAGATGAGTGTAAATTCTTTCCGAGGTGAAGCACTTTTACTGGGATGATCCTATCTCTTCAAGTATTGTCCTGATCAAGTAATTGTGAAGTGTGTCCCTGAGGATCAAATGCAAATTCTCTCTTGTCATGGTCAACCATGTGGAGGCCATTTTAGTGGAAAGAAGACAGCTGGTAAAGTTTTGCAGTGTGAACTTTATTGGCCTTCCTTGTTTCGTGATGCACATGCCTACTGTGTTGCTTGTGAGAGATGTCAAAAATTAGGTAGTCTCACGCGACGAAATGCCCCTTAATCCCATTTTGATAGTGGAAATCTTTGATGTGTGGGGGATAGATTTTATGCGGCCCTTTCCTAACTCATTTGGTAATCTCAATATTTTGGTAGTCGTTGACCAAGTATCAAAGTGGGTAGAGGCTATTGCGTGCAGAACAATGACCATAAAGTGGTTAAATTTCTGGAAGAGAATATTCTTGCACAATTCGGTACACCCCTCGTTATCATTAGCGATGGGGGGGTGCACTTTTGCAGTAGACTATTTAAAGATCTAATGAAGAAGCACAGAGTGATTCATAAAGTGTCAACTGCATACCATCCACAAACTAGTGGGCAAGTTGAAATTTCAAATAGGGAGATTAAGCATATCTTAGATATGACGATAAATCCCAACAGGAAGGATTGGTCAGTCCGACTGATGCTTTGTGGGCATACAGTACTGTATACAAGACTCCCATTGGAATGTCTCTGCCTGTTGAGTCGGAACATAGACCTTTTTGGGCTGTTAGACAGCTGAATTTTGATGTCGACCAGGCAGGAAATCATAGGAAGCTTCAAATTGCCGAGCTAAAAGAGATAAGGAATGATGTTTATGATTGTGCAAAATCGTACAAAGAGAGGATGAAGAGGGGTACATGATCAAAAGATTCTTAGGAAATTCTTTCACCCTGGCCAGAAAGTCCTATATAATAGTCGTCTGCATCTATTCCCAAGGAAGTTGAAGTCTAAATGGTCTGATCATTTCATAGTCAAGCAGGTGTATCCTCATGGGGCCATTTGAGATTCAAAATCCCAAAGATGCTACTATGTTTAAAGTGAATGGTTATCGTTTAAAACCATTTTTGGAGTTAGATCTTAAGAAGTGACTTGGGCCCTCTTTGATAGCTGGCATATGAGGCCTAATCCCACCTTTACATGTACAGCTAGTCACCCTTTTGAGCCTTTTATATAGCCTTTCTTTGGTAGCCCGATATCTTTACCCTACTCCAATTTAGAGTGTAAATCTTAGTTGTTACGGCGTCACGGCGAGTCATGGCGGTAGCCGACTGCCATGGCGTCCGTAAGGCGACAAGTCGTTTACAATGTACAATTTATATTTTATTTAATTTACTTAACAAGTACACTGACAATAAAATTTCATATACATTAAAACTCAAAACATAACATTATTAAATTACATTAAAGGCATAATTATGTAAATACTTGGCAATAACAATCCAAAAACAAAACACTTGATATTAAAAATTAGTAAAAGAAATGAAGAATTCAACAAACACCACATAGAAAATAAAGTTGCAACCAACCATCATAAATATGTAGTCTAATAACTAATAAAACACCACCATAGCAAGCTAAAATAATGTCTAGACTCTCTACACTAGTCTAGAAACATCGTTCAATCAAAATCATCATAGAAAAGGTCATCTACATCTCTTCCACGAGAACTACTCTCATTCAAAGGCGTAGGTGTTGGTCTTTCTCCAAAATCATCCTCCACATCTTCATCATCATTTGGAATTCTCTCTTCTTCATCAACTTCATTATAGGAGTCGGAATCCATCAACCTTGATTCTCTTGAAGTTGAACCACCACTACGTCGAGAGTACGTCATGATATTATTACTAGTATTAGCACGAGCACTCCTTGAAAGATTGCGACCATCAACCGTGTTGGATGCACCGGTTGCTCGATCCACAACATTCCCTGTAAGATCCCCCGGGATGAACAACATCGACATCATTATCGATCCATTCATTACCCCATTCAAAGTCATCAGTGACTAATGGATCAAAATTATTGCCAAGTTCACGCCTCTTTTGGAACCTTGAGTCGATCTTTCGATTGTATTGGACATACACCAAGTCACTCAATCGTTTGTGTTCCAATCTATTCCTCTTCTTCGTATGAATCTAAAATAAATAGAACAAAAAATGATAATATTAATAATAAAATTTTAATAATAGTGAATGATTTATTACTTTTGAAATTTGAACTAACAATAGAAAGTACTTACAAACTCAAATGTACTCCAATTGCGCTCGCAACCGGAAGAACAACAGAGGCCTAAAATTCTTTTTGCAAACGAGGATAGCTCAATTGATCAACAGTTGGGTTAGTGCTTCCAAGCGACGCCATAACAACTATGGTGTAAACCATATTTATTGTCTACCCTTTATTTAAGGATGAGTTGAGATTGTTTCAGTGTTTCTATGTATGGGCAATAGTGAAAAGCGAGCTTGAAAAGAATGGGAAAAAAAGAACAAAAAAGAGAACACAAGAAAAGAAAAGTGATGAAATCTCCTTTAAAGATCAAAGAAAAGAAAAAATGCATGGAAAGGAGATGTGGAAAAAAATGGGAAAATTGAAGAAAAGCTCAAATAAAGTTAAATTAAACCCAAGTGTTATTTTTTATCTCAGCGTGTTTCTTAGATCTTTGAATCCCTCGCATATTCCTTCGTTCCATAACCCTTGCCATAGGCCTTGCATTACAACCCTAAAAAGTCATAATGATTCTTTGGAATATAGTTTACAAGTGAGACTAGTGGAGGATATCCATTTATGCATTTCACCTTTCTAGTGGAATTTATCCTTTCATGAGAGTTTTGTTCTTTCATTTATAGTGTTTTTCATATATACATGTGAGAGGCATTTGAACTTGAGTACATTTACTCTTTATAGCCCACATGTAATGAGAGTGATTACAACCTATTCATGAATGTTTCATTTGTTGTGTATGCCATGTGAGGAGTTGAGTCAAAGCATAGTTTGGATGGAGTTTGAAATTTTGCTTACTTTGATATTAATGATGTTATGTTGTTGTCAACTCACACTCACAATGAGATTGGCAAGAATGAAATATTCTTATTAATCTTGCTAGTTTAAGAACTTTGACGTTGCATGTGTCATATTGCCTTGGCATGTGGGTGTTTTGATGTCTTTGTTAAGTTATTTGTATTGGTGAAGAAAAGGGAATCATATATTTAGAAAAGAACCATTGCATTCGAATGTTGTTGGTATATTCACTGTAAACCATCAGGAGACACAACTCCTACTAAGGACACCTAAAGGTTTTAAGACTAGTAGGATACGCTAAATACTATCGTGTTCCCTACGAAAGTGGCTTAGGTTGATTTATTTGATTCAGTTTATGCTTTGCTCGAGGACTACCAAAGTATAAGTTGGGGGAAATTTGATGTGACAATTTATTTTTGGAAACTGATATTTCCACGACTTTTTGATATTTCCACCGTCGCTATAGATCCTATAGCTATAACGACGATTTGCTGTCGTTATACATTTATAACGACCCTTTTCGTGTGGAAATATCAAAAAGTCATGTGAAAATATCAATTTTCTTTATTTTTTTTATCAGTAAAAATAGACAATTAATAGAAAGATTTATTTTTTTAACGCGAAAACACTAAATTGGTATAATCAATTGGCATGAATATATGCAATAGAATCAATCAATTAATACGAGAATATTAGGATATTAGGAAGATGATATCAATTATATGATTCTGCCAGTATTTTATTATTGATTATTTTATTTACATATTTTTAGTTGATAAAAATTCCCTTGAAATTTCTAAGCTAGATCAGGAATTAATTAGAATTAGTGAGTGAGAGAAACATGTTCCATCCGTCAAGTCCTTAGGGTTCGACCTTGCACTTGTAAACTATACTAAGTACACTTGAGTATATAAAACATCCACAACATTAAACCTTCAAATATAATTAATAAAATATTATTAACACGATATATTATTACAATTATTAAAGACTCTTGCCTTCATGTAATACCTATCTTCTTCTCTTTGATTATTCCATGCACCAGTGAGACTGCTAGCTGCTAAAACTTCATAATATATCAGCCCCAGCCGGCCCCACCGCTGTCTTTGTTCTCAATTCAGTTCCCAAGATGATGGATTATAATAGACACCTTGTTCTACAACCCCCGGAATATTCCCAACCTGATGGATAGATAGAAAGGGTTGTCGTGGGGTGTGTGGGGTGGGGGGTGCTTAACTGAGTCAGCAAAAGGGAAAGGAAAGAGAATTGTATTTTCAAAATTTGGGAAGAGAAAATTGTATTTTCAAAATTTGGGAATTATAATAACTAGAGACAATATTGTCATATTATTTGTTTTGAAATGTTACTTTTGGTAATGTAAAATATCTAATTTTCCCATCCATCCATCCAAATCCTTCCACTTTTGGGAGGAAAGTTTTGAACCAAAAATGAAATCAAATTTACCTCCAAATCCCTTCACTTCCTCTGAAAGAAACTCACAACATGGGATTTGGAAGGATTTTAACTATTTTCCCTTTCCTTCCTTTCCCCTCAAAAAAAACTTTCAAAAAAAACTTACAAACACAGTATAAGAGACTGCTTGTCCAATGAACATAAACCATTAATTGAAGTATACAACATCCATATTGGCAGAAAAATATGAAGTAATACATGAACAAATTAGGAAGATAGTATCTACGGTCTTGACTGTCAAATATGACCATAATTTCAGTGTAATTATTCTATATATATGTACTTTACAATCTAGAAAGACAATGGTACAAATAAACACTAGGAATAAATTGGAAAATAAAGAATTAATTCAATATAGGAAGAGTATGAAGTGAGTTTTTTTTCTTTTCTTCTCACGAAATTGGAATAGCCAGGAATTTATTCATATTTTTCAGGATAATTGACTAGCCATGGACTTTTTCAATCACCAATTTTTTCTTAAAATTTATATATAGACACCAAGGCTTTATCTGTAATTCTAAGATTAAGAAATAAAGCAATTGATAGACAAATAAAGAATCAACAAGCTACACAATAAGAAAATGAAAAATAAAGTGAAATCAAGACAGATAGAGGTGATAATTGATAACACATGTAGTCGTGCTTACTCAAAGGATGATGGAAGCCGTGTTAATCCACTGAAGGGACACCAGTGAACTCCAAACGACTGCAAAGATCATCAACAAAAATGAAATATAAAGGTCAATAATAAGATTTAATAGACTTGTATTATATAGGTTATTATATTAGAAGAATCACAAGAATGATTGACAACAAAATTATTGTCACGCATGTTCACATTTCACCAGTTTCGTCATCACCTTACTCAATAAGTCATGGTGTAAACAATAGAATAAAGGATAGATGCCATGAACAGATGAACACCAAGATTAGTTCCTATCAACTTAGTATCCAACTAAACAAGTTTGAGGTACCAATTTGGAGTATATAATGTTTCAAGATATTGAAGTTCCTAAAGCAAAAGGTTGCATAAATTTTTTGTTCCTGCAAATGATATAGGACATAATGTACAAACTTCTTATAGCTAGTTACGACCGTTGTCACCTGCAACATGCACTGTTTCAATTCATGGAACAAATACAATAGGCGGTAATCTACATAGGCTAAAACATGGTAAGATAGGGTAGCTTCATACGGATGCTTTTAGTTAGGAATTCTTTTATATTTCAAATGCAGTAAAGCTAAGCTTCAAAGAAGTTTTTAGTTGATGTTATTAGTTACATCAATAAGTTAATTTTTCTAAAAATATGTGAATCCAATACCAAGTTACAAAATTAATGCAAACTAAACTGTGAAGCAACAAAAATCAAGAAGCTTTTCAAATAAGCTGGTAATTACTTTAATAGACACTACCTCACTAATCAATTGAGTAATTACATCCTAACATTGTAATCAAATTTCATATTTGAAAGTATTTGAGAGTTGCAACATCATTGCCAACTTGTAATAACTTCAATTCAAGGAATTTCTTGTTCTAATTCTGGTAACTCCTTTTTATATACTTTCTAATCATCCATACTAACTACCATAGTTATCAAGGCGCTAAGTCGAGGCGAGGCGATAGCCAGGAGCTTAAGCGCTTAGGCGACAAAGCGCCTGATTAGTCGTCTACAAATCGACAAGTCGTTAATGTAACTTTTATACGTATAAAATTCTATATATTTAATATTTATATGAATATTTAATTATTTATATATTGATATTTCTAATGATTACCATATTCATAATGCAAGTTGTAGCATATCAAATCACAACAAGAAGCGAACAAGATCAAGTCAAAATGATAATTTTATTATAATTGTAATTTTTTGAACTTGTACCAACTACCAACTTTAAATTATATAAATGGTGATACATTTGTAATATTTAGTTTAATTCAATATAATTCTTAAATTTATGTTTAGTTTCTTCCCATTTTAACATTGTATATATAGAATATCATAAATTTCAAATTTTCAATACTAAGAATTCAATAATTTATGATGAAACAAGTAAACAAGTATTGTTAAGATAAAGGTATATACAAGCATATAATCATGATATCATATCATAAAACTAGACAACCATCCTTTATAAGATAAAGACATGTTCATTGTGACATTGCCAAAAACAAACATAATATAGAAATGAAAACAAAGTCATAAAAATTTAGTATTCTTTAACTCAAAGTTCTCATTTTTCATAATGAAAATATCACTCAAGCTATCAAACAAAATCATCAAAGATCAAATCATCATCATCTCTCCCAAGAGTGGCATCATCACTCGAAACAGTAGTTACTCTTCGGTCATAATCATCATTAACATCCTCATCATCATTAGGAAGGCCCTCCTCTTGTCCAACATCAAAATTAGATTATGTGCTCTGCCACCAAGTCGTCCAAGTCGACGCCTAGTCGTCCAAGTCGACGCCAAGTCGTCCAAGTCGACGCCTGAGCGGTCGACTATGTGCTCTGCCACCAAGTCGTCCTACCGGCTTGATTTTTCTGGTTGACTCGACGTCTAGTCGTCGCCTAGGCGACGACTAGTCGACGACTTGACAACAATGCTAACTACACCTTCAATTTTTTAATTTAGACTCAAAATTGTGACTCAATCAATATATATATATATATATATATATATATATATATAAAATCCGGATTTTAAGTTTACCCTTTATTCAACATACCTTGCATATCCCCCTTTAGCGACGGACCGGGCGACGATTCGGTCCGTCGCTATATATAGAACCGTCGTCTAAGCTTTTAGCGACGAACAACATATAGAGGACGGTTCTATATATAGCGACGGACCGAACCGTCGCTAAAGGGGGGTATGCAAAGTATGTTGAATAAGGGGTAAGCTTAAGATCCGGACTATATATATATATATATATATATTGTTTGCGCCAAATATTTGGGACTCATTACATCTTGGATTGAAATCCAAAAGTAGGTCCATCATAACGATTATGTCTTATTTGTATTTAAATAGTGCTTTTTTATTTTTATTTATTTTTAGTTCCTAATTTTATAATAGTAGAGTAGTGGGTGGAGATGGAGTATTTGTGGTAAGTGGTAGTTAGCGGTAGAAGTGGGTTAGACGAGTATTATTGGATAATTTTGTTGTAGGAGATTGTATGTATAAATAAGTAATTATCTGTTGAATGAAACTATGGAAGAAAATATATGAAAAACTAGAGTTCATCTCTAATGGAGGTCGGGTTTCCCTCAAAGTAAACCATCAAATGACGAATCACATCAAATATGAAGCCACCAAAGATACGAATTCGTATTAATTAGTATCAGAGCTAAGCATCTCAAAATTCGCTGCCATCACTTGAGGATAGACTCGATCGACTACATATGAAGTTGCAAGGTTTGTTGTTCGACCAAGAGAAAATTCTGAAGTTGTTAGAAGATGTTAGAAAAATTATTTGGTGCTATATCGATGCTTGAATCGGGAAATATCTCATGCTTGAGACTTAAAGAGAGAGAAAAAAGTGCTACAAAGTTCGACACATCAAAATGCCAAGGCCAAGTCATGGGCACCATAAACTCGGCAGGTGGTCATGTCTTCTAATGCTAGAAGAACTTTTGACTTTTGTTACAATGTTACTTTTCCACATCAAAAAGGACCAAATTTATTGCTTCACCAGCAGAGATACCTTCTAGTTATTCTTCTTTTGTATACAAAAGAAAAAGGGCAACAGATCGCCTTGATCCTTAAACTCAAGATACTCAACACCGCAACAGCCTTTTCAAGCTATACCATTAAGGCCAAAAAAGGGAAGCATAACAACAAATATTTTAATTGATACAAATTTGGCAGGTTTGCAAATGGAGAAAACAAATGCAGATTCACTTTGAGAAAAAAAATTCAATCAGAAATAAACCTTAAGGACGAGATCATGGCAAATTTTTATTTAAATATTGTTTTTGTACTTTATTCAATTTTTAGTACCATATTTTATAATGGTAATAGTGGGTTTGGAGTTATGGAGTATTTGTGTTAAGTGGTAGTTAGTGGATAATTTTATTGTTAGTGGTAGAAGTGGGTTAGAAGTCTGTATTATCGAATAATTTTATTGTAGGTCATTGTATGTGTAAGTATTATCTTTTGGATGAAAGTATGGAAGAATAATTATGAAAAACAAGACTTAATCTCTAATGGAGGTCCCCGTTTCCCTCGAAGTAAACCATCAAGCGACAAGTTCACATCAATATGAACCCACCAAAGATACAAGTTCATATCAGTCGAGGTGCTTCTGTACTCTAGACATGTTAATACGGCACTCAAAATCACTGTTAGTAAATGAAAAATAGGAGTATAGATGTAATAATACGATTCTAAGTAGCTGTACAATGAATTAGGTTTTCTGGTAGATTTAGTGAAGAGAGAATTAAGAGTAAGATTAGATCAGATTCAGGGAGAATTATTGAGAAAATAAACAGAAGACAGTGATGGAGATCTGAGGGTGTTGAGAGAGAGAATACACAATAAATTGATAGAGAGAACACACAATCTGATTATAGATAGAGAAAGAGCAATAGAGAGAAGACAAATCTCATTGTAGACTGAGAAAGTACAGATTACACCGTATTCAACATTACCCTCAGTAACACCCAATACTCATACTAACCACAACTTCCCTGACCATTCTAACTAATAGTCAGACTAACACTTTATAAAGTATGCAGGTAAAAACTAATAAAGGAATACAACTCCTGCTGCGAAAAATTCCCAATGGTTATCTCAAGTGGAAGCGAGCCTCTTAATCCGTATCTCAATAAGGTACATTTCCCGGGTATGAAATTCTGCAAAAACAATGATCACCTTTGGGGCAACCCAAACATAGTTTATCTAGGGACTTGCGCTGTGTTTGAGGTTTGGATGGAAAGTTAGGGGAGGAATAGTACTCATATTATGGAAGAGAAACAGATGGAAACTGATAGCAACATTTGTTCTTTGTATTTGTGAGTTAAGGAGAGAATAAAAACTTTGGGAAGGAATTAAAATTTAAATGTTAGTTTTTTGAGGATAGAGATAATGAAATTTTATAACGAGCCGAGATTGCTTTCCACTTAAATCTCACTGTTTTTAGAGTGGGAAGTTTTGGTTGAAAGTTGGAGTTACTTTCTACCCTATTCCATCACTTCACTCTTTAAGAAAACAACATCTATCTGGAAGAGAACTTTTAAAATCATTTATTTCTCTTTCTTTTCTACCTTTTTGAAAACTCACGTACACAGCGTACGGCCCTTTTTGAAAACCTCGTCATTATTAGAAGATTAACACAAAAGGCTTCGAAGATATGGCAAAAGAAACTGACTAAAACTATTATCAGTCTCTATTATAAGAGGTGTTACTAGAATTGTGTTACCATTTCAGAGTAGCCTAGATCATAAAGATCCTCGTCATGAGCCCAGTCCTCCATGTTGAATTCAGTATATGGACGACAACCATTTGCATAAAGCCATTGTCCCTTCTCAATTTTTCGACAGTTGGGACACTGCATCGCCCCCTTTATATTAAATGCAGAACCAATGCAATCTTCAAGTAATCACAAAAAAAACATATACAAGATCAGAAAGGTAAACATTTATTAACATTTTATTTTATTTATGAGTAAAGATATTGTATTCAAAAGGGCACCAATTATGAGTAAAGATATTCTATTCAAAAGGGCACCAAGGGGTGCCAGCCATTTACAAAAGTTCATTAACAGTATTATCAAGAAAGAAAAAATCTAGTACCAAAAAAGACGTGAATATTTTTTTGTTTTACAACATTTTCTGAAATCAAGAATTGTAAGCTTGCACTCTGAAAGGGTATGTCATCCACTGCGATATATTGGTCTAGGACTACTAAATTTGGGTTCCACGCCAGTTTAAGTAATAAATCATGCATAGAGGAGGACTTTTATGCCATCTAGTCTTTTTAAGAAACAAAAGGAATACCGATGTGGCAAGCAAAATACCACGTCATTAAATATAAAAATACACTTGGACAGTTGAATGCTGAACAAGCCCTGAAATAGGTATTATGTATCACTCCAAAAGAGGTTACAGTTTACAAACTACTAATTTGGAACCAAAATCAATGAAGTACTTGAGTTGAAAACAGGACCTTAGGTGGTGTTTGATTACATCTTAATATATTTTAATCGTACACCTCTTAATGCATCTTAAGAGCTCACATATCTGAATAGTTTAGACTCATATTTATATATTAACTATTCAGAGGACCTCTTACAGTTGAATGCTGAACAATCCCTGAAATAGGTATTATGTATCACTCCAAAAGTGGTTATAGTTTACACACTACTAATTTGGAACCAAAATTAATGAACTACTTGAGTTCAAAACAGGACCTTAATTTGAAAATCAACGAAGTAATGGAGTCAACTGGAGATAAGTGGAGTTAGGTCTAAAGGGCATAAGTTTAACCACAAGCAATTGTTTAAACAAAATTATTATACAATTCAACATGCCTAAACATAAATACATAGTTAAGGCACTAAACCTCACACTGTAGACCTCTCAGTTAAGTGATGCCACAGTGCCACAAGAAACATTTAAGTAAAAATAGGGTTGTGCTGGAGACAAACATGCAATAATAATGCTGAAAGCTTCTCCAAAGTTGCAGTAATTACCAGGATATCCATGAAGAAGAGGTGAACAGGGTTGTTGTAAACAACAGATATATAATAAATGAAGTTCACTTATAAAATCGAAGTCATTAAGAAAAGTTCTAATTTAATACAAAAACAAAATCCATTTCAAAGAATAAAGCCTTATAATGAATATATATTAGAATTTAGTCCATTACTCCATTAGATGACTCTAATTTTGGGACGGGAAGTAGACCGACCCAAAAATAGACCAAATTGAATTGAACTTCACAAACCCTTGTCATACCAAATCTTTCTTTCATCAACTTAGTGAAACTCCAATGCACCCTATACTAATGAATATTGCTTAAAAACTTCACCGATTCATCAAAATTCTCGTCTAAGTAACTTCATACAGAATTTTTTTCTAGGTCAACACACATAATGTGATCCTCCCTTTGCATAAATTACACTCCTTCAATGAGCACAAGCACAACTAAATGAATTCCAAAAAATTAATAAATAAAAACAATTATTGACCACAACTACTACTTAATCAAATTCACCTAGCTAGCTCATTAATCCTCAGACCAATCACATGTAAACAAAACTTCCCAATCATAACAAAGACCACTAGAACCATCAATTGAAATTACACAAAAAAATTAAACAAATCAATCCATCATTACATTCCCAAACAAACAAAAACATAATCGGATCTCCACAAGTTCCAAATCAACATATAATAAACATACCTAGATGAAATTCATGGCCACATTGAAGCTTCGCCCAAGATCGGTCCCCATTGTCGGTGACAACCTCGAGGCAAACGGAACACGACACCGCAGAAGCTTTGCCGCCTCCATCTCCATCTCCCTCTCCCTCATCTAAAAGATCAGGATCTCCCAATCCCATAATTAAAACCGGTAACTATATAATTAATATATCAATCCCTCTCAAATTTCTCCTATAATTTACGTAATTTAAGCGATTAGAAGCTTAAATTAAAGGTAAATGGGTCTGAAATCTAGGATTCTGAGATTGAAAAGAGGAGGAGAAAAGGAAAGAGAGGGTGTGAAAGAACAACTTGACCAGTTTTTCTTCGCTGGTTTTTTCTTTGTTTCTTTCTCTCCCTTCCCCCAGAGCCGTAGGATTTGGGATTGATGTAATGACGATGGAATAAGTGCTGTCCGAAAATTTTAGTTATGGACGGCTGGGATTAATTTGGGTATGTTTATTTTGAATATAATGACCGATGACGTGTGAACTTAGATTGCAAAGATACTATGCACAGTCGGTACAGCTGAGCTGATAATTGGGGGAGTGCTTAGGACGAAATAAACTTTTCACTCTATGTATTTAATTGGGGAGACTGGTTAGGATAAAATAAACTTTTCACTCTATGTTTATTTGATAATTGTTCGTGCTTGAAGGCACATGTTAACAAAAAATTAGATTAAAATTTAAAAAATATTATATTACGTAAAGACTCTTTATAATTTAAAATAACTTATAATCAGACATAACAAATATTATAATTTACCATACTACCACAATAATTAATTTTTCTTTAAAAATAGATATCTAGAAAAATATAAACTTGTCTATAAAACTTATAATCATCAATAATAATTATAATAATTCACCACACCACCACAATAATTATTATTATTATTATTATTATTATTATTATTATTATTATTATTATTATTATTATTGTTATTACTATTACTATTACTATTATAATAATTATTATTAATAGTAGTATTATAATTATAATAATAATTATAATGATTATTATTATATTATAATTATTATTATTTTGAATTAAAATAAAAATAAATCTAAATCGTACTTGTGTTTTCCCGCCCAAATCAATTAGAATGAATCTGAATCTTTATTATTATTATTATTATTATTATTATTATTATTATTATTATTATTATTATTATTATTATTATTATTAAAATTATTATTATTACTATTAATGTAAGACCCCGAATTTTATGAAATAAAAGTATTCAATTTTTCTTATAATTACCATTCAGTAAATGGTTAAATTGATAAATTATAAAGTTAAGGGTGAAATATGAATTTTTTTTCAAAATAAGCAAGTGGTTATAAAATAATCATTGTTGTCGGGGAATATTCGTTTAGGTCGTGGAATATTCTTTCTATCGGGGAATATTCGTACGACGGCGCAGCTATTTGTGGGCCCCATAACGAATAACTGTCGGGTGAAGAAAATGACAAATTTGAGTTTTTACAAATAACGGCGTAGTTGTTACCGTTAACACTGTTGAAATACCCGGTGGTTAAAATACAGTAATACGCGTTATTGCACAGTAGCACACGGTATTGCATAGTATTTTTAAAATTATTGATTCTTACGTAAGAAGACACTACTCAATAATTGTTACAGTAATTACTGTTCAATATTTTATTTTATTGATTCAATAATTGCTACGTTGAAATTTTGTATTATTGTTGTTCAATAATTGTTGCTGCACAGTATTTCCCATTATCAGATAAATAATTCATATTATTTGAATAATATTATTAGATAACATTATTGGCAATGTCTAGAAAGTTCTGTCTAAGGAGAGGTTTGGTCATCTAATTGCGCGCCAGTAAGGAGAAATCCTTATTGAAAAGCCCCCTCTTTCCTGGGAACGGTCTGGTTGTCGTAAATGTGATTCTATAATATTATTTGTGAATAATTAATTATTAATTCATATGATAATGAAATATTTATTTTATGTGGATATAAATGAGGGATATATTTTTGTGGTTAAAAATGAAGGAGTTAATGTTGATGTGTTTTATCTGTATTTTTGTCGGAACGGAGGTATTGAAAATCAAATTAGGGTTTTTGAGATATTTTACGAGGGTTATAATTTTTAATCCGACCGTTGGATCGTGGTAATTTTTAGATATGTTATACATATATAAGTTGAGTATATGCCCACAAATTTTGAACCGTTAAAAATGAACGTATGATTTATTATGAATTTTACAAGATGACTGGTTCAGAAATTGTGGAATTTTCGGAGTTAATCATTTTGGTGGAAAATTCTAGAATTGGTGGGGCCCACTTGTGATTGGTGAAGAAATGTGCTGAATTATATTTCAAATGTGGTGGGTGGGAATAGTAGCCGGTAAAGCCATCAGGTTGCAGGTCAAACCTACCAAAATTTTTCTATAAATAGAGGGCTAAGTTAGAATTGAAAATCACACCAGAAACATAAGCTTTCTCTCTTTATCTCTCTATATTATGAAGCATATTTTGTGAGTTTTTAGATACTTGGTGAGTTGCTATTCATCAGTGCAAGTTTTTTTCAGCATCATATCCGATATCCAGTCAGAAGTACTGCTCTTTTGAGGTAAGGGATTGTAAGGGATAGTAAGGGATTTTAAGGGTTGTTATGATTTTCAGTTTCGTAATTTTTCTGAACTTCAAAAATTCTGGAAAAATTTGAAATGATATTTTGATGAGTTTTATTGATTGTGTCCAAAAATGGTGATTTTTGGATGTATAGATTGAGAGTTATGAATTTTATGGGAAAAGACTATTTTAAAAGTAATCGCTTATAATTCCTTGTGGTTAACTCCAAAATTGATGAAATTTTTATTGGGAATACATGTGTATGATAGAAGTATACTCTGTAAATTTCAGAATTTTTGGACAAAAGTACAATTTTTGATAAATGTCTAAATATTCGGTGATTTTGGCCATATGAAAAATAGTAAATGAGTTTTAAAAATTCTGAGAAAAATATATGTTCAATATGGGACTATATTATGCTAAATCCCAGAAAAGAAATATTTTTGGAACTGATTTGGTATTTTTCATGAAAATGGACTAGTTATGAGTAAATGAATTAAATATGTTATGTGAAGTAAGAAAATTGGAAAATAGGATTTTATGGCTTGAGAATCCTATATGAGGTATATGCAGATTTTTGATGAGGGTTTTGATTATTGGTGATAAAATCTTATGAGTTTGGTATTTTAGAATGATTAAATGCATTATTTAGTAAAGTGTAAACAATTTAAATAAATTGTTTATAAGCTTAAGAAATATTATTCTTTCAATATCATTATACCGAAATACTGGTATGGATTTTATTGTGGAATTTCTACCTTTTTGTGTCGAGTTTACTATTTATGAGTTACTATTCACGAGTTACTATTCATGAGTTACTATTCACGAGTTACTATTCACGAGTTACTATTCACGATAAAAATTGATTTTTTTTTCTAACCAAATTATAGTTGAGTTATGAATATTACTCTTGAGATTAAAACTATGTATTGATTATATTGATTTTATTATCATATATAACATTTTTATAACCCTGATGTTGAAATTCTCTTTCACTAGAGTGTAAAGATGGGTAGATTATTGGTATGATCATGACTAGGGTTCTCTTTGGCCTGTAGTGCAAAGTTGAATTGTGACTGGTATGATCATGACCATTGAATTTATAAGTGAATATCTTTAGCTTAAGTGCAAAGGTGAATTGATCAACATGGTTATAATTATTGTTTATATAAATTCTGAAATGATTATATATTTCTTTGAGATATTAATATCTTTGGCCTGTAGTGCAAAGATGAAATATTGATGAATATCTTTGGCCTGTAGTGCAAAGATGAATTGTTGATGAATATCTTTGGCCCGTAGTGCAAAGATGACATGTTGTTGAATATCTTTGGCCAGTAGTGCAAAGATGAACAGATGTTGAGATGAACATGACCAACTGGTGATACAAATGAATATCTTTGGACATAGTGCAAAGATGAAGTTATTAGTATGATTATGAACAGGAAATGTGATTTGGTGTAACCATGATCTTTGATGTTTCAGGTAAAGATAGGTGATGAAAATTATCATCGTCCTGGATGAGAAGAGGAATTTAGAACTACAATTATGATTATGAGTTATTTATATGATTGTGGACCAAAACTGTTGATTGATGTTACAGGGATAAAACATTGTTGGTGGATTTTTAACATGGAGAAGATAATAGACTTTATAGTCTATTTGACTCTTCTAATGGATTGCTCGTTCCGCTGCAACTATGGTTGAAAAGTTTTATCATCTACCATATGTTCTAAATCTCTGATTTATTACTGTTGAAGGCTATTGATAATTTATTTATCTTTAGTCATGATATTCTTTACTGAGCTAGTTGTGCTCACCCTTTTGCTTCACAATTCCTTTCAGGTAATAAGAGTGTAGCTGGGTCGAGCGAGGGTAACAAGGGAATAGAACGGTGGTCATCATTTAGTAGTTATATTTGGTGAAGAAAATAGGGTGAGGCTAACCCAACGTTGGAAGGGTGTTTTGTCACTATCATACAAGATGTCTAACGACATACAACCTCGTGTCATCATAAGACAGGATTGTGCACATCCACTTTCTGAGTATATCTACAAGCACTACCTATATAATCTTGGTGTTTGTTTGAAGTATAATTCTCAATTAGAGACAGTGGAGATAATGATAAGTCAAGAGAAGACTCACCATTGGGAAGAATATGATAGTAATCTTCTCGTTTTTCTTTGGGGTCTATTGGGTCAACCAAGGATAATTCTGTGGCCATATGATATCTATCATAACCTAGACGCGTGGCCTCCCATGTACGAAGGTTTCCTTGAGCACTTCCCAAATATTCTAATTTCTAAAACAGTTTTTGAATATACCTTTATGTAAGGTGTCATTGTGAGGTGATGTCCACGGTTGGAACATGAGTCACATTTGGTATATATTTGTATCCAAACTCACAGCGTATGTGTTGTTGTATTTTGCACGACAATTGTTGTAATAAAGTTGTAGTTGTTTTCTGTACCATGTATTTGGCGACTCAGAATGGGTTGGATGGAATGGACCTATTTTGGGGTCGTCACAGGTGGTATCAGAGCTTAGGGATATGATCTCTGGCGGAGATCGGGGAATACAACTAGGAGGGGAGAGATGAGTAAATCCTTCGCTAGTGTGTCCTACCTAAGCTTATTTGTTGGTCAGTCATAATATCGGGATATTATGTGATATGTTAATTTGTTAAATTAACCCTTGTTTTGAAGCTGTATTCTAGAATAATATTTGAAATACAGGAGATGAGCAATGGAGAAATTACGATGACAGGGAAGATGAAATCTGAAATGAAAGGAAGGTATTCTCAACTCTTCGAAATACCAGGTACGTAAATTTCGGGGACGAAATTTCATAAGAAGGGGAGATTGTAAGACCCCGAATTTTATGAAATAAAAGTATTCAATTTTTCTTATAGTTACCATTCAGTAAATGGTTAAATTGATAAATTTTAAAGTTAAGGGTGAAATATGAATTTTTTTTCAAAATAAGCAAGTGGTTATAAAATAATCATTGTTGTCGGGGAATATTCGTTTAGGTCGTGGAATATTCTTTCTGTCGGGGAATATTCGTACGACGGCGCAGCTATTTGTGGGCCCCATAACGAATAACTGTCGGGTGAAGAAAATGACAAATTTGAGTTTTTACAAATAACGGCGTAGTTGTTACGTTAACACTGTTGAATATCCGGTGGTTAAAATACAGTAATACGCGTTATTGCACAGTAGCACACGGTATTGCATAGTATTTTTAAAATTATTGATTCTTACGTAAGAAGGCACTACTCAATAATTGTTACAGTAATTACTGTTCAATATTTTATTTTATTGATTCAATAATTGCTACGTTGAAATTTTATATTATTGTTGTTCAATAATTGTTGCTGCACAGTATTTCCCATTATCAGATCAATAATTCATATTATTTGAATAATATTATTAGATAACATTATTGGCAATGTCTAGAAAGTTCTGTCTAAGGAGAGGTTTGGTCATCTAATTGCGCGCCAGTAAGGAGAAATCCTTATTGAAAAGCCCCCTCTTTCCTGGGAACGGCCTGGTTGTCGTAAATGTGATTCTGTAATATTATTTGTGAATAATTAATTATTAATTCATATGATAATGAAATATTTATTTTATGTGGATATAAATGAGGGATATATTTTTGTGGTTAAAAATGAAGGAGTTAATGTTGATGTTTTTATCTGTATTTTTGTCGGAACGGAGGTATTGAAAATCAAATTAGGGTTTTTGAGATATTTTGCGAGGGTTATAATTTTTAATCCGACCGTTGGATCGTGGTAATTTTTGGATATGTTATACATATATAAGTTGAGTATATGCCCACAAATTTTGAACCGTTAAAAATGAACGTATGATTTATTATGAATTTTACAAGATGACTGGTTCAGAAATTGTTGAATTTTCGGAGTTAATCATTTTGGTGGAAAATTCTAGAATTGGTGGGGCCCACTTGTGGTTGGTGAAGAAATGTGCTGAATTATATTTCAAATGTGGTGGGTGGGAATAGTAGCAGGTAAAGCCATCAGGTTGCAGGTCAAACCTACCAAAATTTTTCTATAAATAGAGGGCTAAGTTAGAATTGAAAATCACACCAGAAACATAAGCTTTCTCTCTTTCTCTCTCTATATTATGAAGCATATTTTGTGAGTTTTTAGATACTTGGTGAGTTGCTATTCATCAGTGCAAGTTTTTTTCAGCATCATATCCGATATCCAGTCAGAAGTACTGCTCTTTTGAGGTAAGGGATTGTAAGGGATAGTAAGGGATTTTAAGGGTTGTTATGATTTTCAGTTTCGTAATTTTTCTGAACTTCAAAAATTCTGGAAAAATTTGAAATGATATTTTGATGAGTTTTATTGATTGTGTCCAAAAATGGTGATTTTTGGATGTATAGATTGAGAGTTATGAATTTTATGGGAAAAGACTATTTTAAAAGTAATCGCTTATAATTCCTTGTGGTTAACTCCAAAATTGATGAAATTTTTATTGGGAATACATGTGTATGATAGAAGTATACTCTGTAAATTTCAGAATTTTTGGACAAAAGTACAATTTTTGATAAATGTCTAAATATTCGGTGATTTTGGCCATATGAAAAATAGTAAATGAGTTTTAAAAATTCTAAGAAAAATATATGTTCAATATGGGACTATATTATGCTAAATCCCAGAAAAGAAATATTTTTGGAACCGATTTGGTATTTTTCATGAAAATAGACTAGTTATGAGTAAATGAATTAAATATGTTATGTGAAGTAAGAAAATTGGAAAATAGGATTTTATGGCTTGAGAATCCTATATGAGGTATATGCAGATTTTTTATGAGGGTTTTGATTATTGGTGATAAAATCTTATGAGTTTGGTATTTTAGAATGATTAAATGCATTATTTAGTAAAGTGTAAACAATTTAAATAAATTGTTTATAAGCTTAAGAAATATTATTCTTTCAATATCATTATACCGAAATACTGGTATGGATTTTATTGTGGAATTTCTACCTTTTTGTGTAGAGTTTACTATTCACGAGTTACTATTCATGAGTTACTATTCACGAGTTACTATTCACGAGTTACTATTCACGATAAAAATTGGTTTCTTTTTCTAACCAAATTATAGTTGAGTTATGAATATTACTCTTGAGATTAAAACTATGTATTGATTATATTGATTTTATTATCATATATAACATTTTTATAACCCTGATGTTGAAATTCTCTTTCACTAGAGTGTAAAGATGGGTAGATTATTGGTATGATCATGACTAGGGTTCTCTTTGGCCTGTAGTGCAAAGTTGAATTGTGACTGGTATGATCATGACCATTGAATTTATAAGTGAATATCTTTAGCTTAAGTGCAAAGGTGAATTGAACAACATGGTTATAATTATTGTTTATATAAATTCTGAAATGATTATATATTTTTTTGAGATATTAATATCTTTGGCCTATAGTGCAAAGATGAAATATTGATGAATATCTTTGGCCTGTAGTGCAAAGATGAATTGTTGATGAATATCTTTGGCTCGTAGTGCAAAGATGACATGTTGTTGAATATCTTTGGCCAGTAGTGCAAAGATGAACAGATGTTGAGATGAACATGACCAACTGGTGATACAAATGAATATCTTTGGACATAGTGCAAAGATGAAGTTATTAGTATGATTATGAACAGGAAATGTGATTTGGTGTAACCATGATCTTTGATGTTTCAGGTAAAGATAGGTGATGAAAATTATCATCGTCCTGGATGAGAAGAGGAATTTAGAACTACAATTATGATTATGAGTTATTTATATGATTGTGGACCAAAACTGTTGATTGATGTTACAGGGATAAAACATTGTTGGTGGATTTTTAACATGGAGAAGATAATAGACTTTATAGTCTATTTGACTCTTCTAATGGATTGCTCGTTCCGCTGCAACTATGGTTGAAAAGTTTTATCATCTACCATATGTTCTAAATCTCTGATTTATTACTGTTGAAGGCTATTGATAATTTATTTATCTTTAGTCATGATATTCTTTACTGAGCTAGTTGTGCTCACCCTTTTGCTTCACAATTCCTTTCAGGTAATAAGAGTGTAGCTGGGTCGAGCGAGGGTAACAAGAGAATAGAACGGTGGTCATCATTTAGTAGTTATATTTGGTGAAGAAAATAGGGTGAGGCTAACCCAACGTTGGAAGGGTGTTTTGCCACTATCATACAAGATGTCTAACGACATACAACCTCGTGTCATCATAAGACATGATTGTGCACATCCGCTTTCGAGTATATCTACAAGCACTACCTATATAATCTTGGTGTTTGTTTGAAGTATAATTCTCAATTAGAGACAGTGGAGATAATGATAAGTCAAGAGAAGACTCACCATTGGGAAGAATATGATAGTAACCTTCTCGTTTTTCTTTGGGGTCTATTGGGTCAACCAAGGATAATTCTGTGGCCATATGATATCTATCATAACCTAGACGCGTGGCCTCCCATGTACGAAGGTTTCCTTGAGCACTTCCCAAATATTCTAATTTCTAAAACAGTTTTTGAATATACCTTTATGTAAGGTGTCATTGTGAGGTGATGTCCACGGTTGGAACATGAGTCACATTTGGTATATATTTGTATCCAAACTCACAGCGTATGTGTTGTTGTATTTTGCACGACAATTGTTGTAATAAAGTTGTAGTTATTTTCTGTACCATGTATTTGGCGACTCAGAATGAGTTGGATAGAATGGACCTATTTTGGGGTCGTCACAATTAATATTATTATAATAATTATTATTATTATAATTAGTACTATTATAATAATAATTATTATTATAATAGTACTATTATAATTATTAATATAATTATTATTATTATTAGTACTATTATAATTATTATTAGTACTATTTGTTTGTGTGTGTAAAGAAGAGAGGAGAGAGAAAGATTTTGTGTGTGAACGTTAAAGAGAGTAGGATGTAGGGTTGAATTTGATTTGAACGGGAAAAAATATGAGCCTTTAGATTAAGTTGGAAGAATTAAGTTAGAATGAATCTGAATTGTCCTTGTGCTTTGTCAAATGAAAGATTCAAAATGGGTTCTATTTTATTTTATATATATATATATATATATATATATATTTGTTTGTGTGTGTGAAGAAGAGAGGAGAGAGAAAAATTTTGTGTGTGAACATGAGAGAGAGTAGCGTGTATGTAAGACCCCGAATTTTATGAAATAAAAGTATTCAATTTTTCTTATAATTACTATTTAGTAAATGGTTAAATTGATAAATGTTAAGGTTAAGGGTGATATATAAATTTTTTTTCGGAATACACAAGTGGTTATAAAATATTCATTGTTGTCGGGGAATATTCGCTTGGTCGTGGAATATTCTTACTGTCGGAGAATATTCGTACGACGGCGCAGTCTTTTGTGGGCCCCATAACGGAAAGCGATTGGATGAAGAAAATGACAAGAGTAAGTTGTTTATAAATAACGGGGTAGTTGTTACCGTTAACACTGTTGGAATACCCGGTGGTTAAAATACAGTAATATGTATTGTTGCACAGTAGCACACGGTATTACACCAATTATTAATTTTTACGTAAGAAGGCATTACTCAATAATTATTACAGTAATTAATGTTCAGTATTTTATTTTATTGATTCAATAATTGCTGCGTTGATATTTTATATTTCTGTTGTTTTAATAATTGTCACTACACAGTATTTTTTATTATCGGAGCAATAATTTATATTATCTGAATAATATTATTAGATAACATTATTGGTAATGTCTAGAAAGTTCTGTCTAAGGAGAGGTTTGGTCATCTAATTTCGCGCCAGTAAGGAAGAGATCCTTATTGGAAAGCCCCCTCTTTCCTGGGAACGGCCTGGTTGCCAGTACTGTGATTCTGTAATATTATTTGTGTATAATTAATTATTAATTTATATGATGAGGAAAATATTGATTTTATGTGGATATAGATGGAGAAAATTTTTAATGTGACAATTGTTGAAAATTAATATTTTATTTTTTTCTGATAAAATAATTCATTTAAATATATTATTTTAATAATATATTGATGGTGATATTTTTACAATGAATGTGGGATATATGAGTATATGAGGAGGAAGAGTATTTTTGTGGTATTAAATGATTAACACATGTTTTGTGTGTTGGTGGACACAATTCTTGACCGAAAATTTATTATTAACTGTAAAATCGTCCGTTTGTGGATTTCAGTCAATTTCTGTTTGGAATTTAGAAAAACTTTCTTCTGTAAAGTTGTAGAGAATTGAATTTCCTATAAAAACTTGCGAGATTCGAATTTTCTGATAAAAGGGCTATTTATTACGAATTATTGAAGTTCCGAATTATTGAGTCTGAATTGATTTTGTAACAAAAATTATTTAAAACATGTTTTTCATTTTTGGTGCATTTGTATGGAAAATATGTTTTTGATGTGGTGGGCTAAGAAAAATTTGGTTATAAATATATTATTATATTCAATTTTCTACTTTGGTGTTCTAAGCAATTTCCTATAAATAGGTGCTTAGGTTAGAATTGAAAATCACACCAGAAACTGAAGTTTTCTCTTTATTTCTCTCTCTATATTTATCGAGTGTATTCTTGTGAGTATTTTGATAACTTGAGTGTTGCTATACGGTGCAAGTTCGTTCAGCGTTATTCTAGTGAGGAGTACTGTTCTTTTGAGGTAAGGGATATTAAGGGATATTGTCGTAAGGGATGTTATTTTTTTTCAATGATATTATTTCTTTCAATATCATTATACCGAAATATTGGTATAATTTTTCTTGTAAAATTCTTATCTTTTCATGTCGGGGTTACTATTCATGAGTTACTATTCACAAGTTACTATTCACGAGTTACTATTCATGAGTTACTATTCACGAGTTACTATTCACGAGTTACTATTCATGAGTTACTATTCACGAGTTACAATTCATGAGTTACTATTCATGGGTTACTATTCACGAGTTACTATTCATGACAAAATTGGTTTCTTTTTCTAACCAAATTATAGTTGATTTATGAATATTACTCTTGAGATTAAAACTATATGTTGATCATATTATTTTTTTATCATATATAACATTTTTATAACCCTAATAATGATATTTCTCTTTGACTTGAGTGTAAAGATGGGTAGATTATTGGTATGATCATGACTAGGGTTCTCTTTGTCCAGTAGTGAAAAGTTGAATTGTGACTGGTATGATCATGACCATTGAATTTATAATTGAATATCTTTAGCTTAAGTGTAAAGGTGAAATGATCAACATGGTTATAATTATTGGTTATATAAATTCTGAAATGATTATATATTTCTTTGAGATAGTAATATATTTGGCATGTAATGCAAATATGAACTATTGAGGAATATCTTTGGCCTGTAGTGCAAAGATGAGTTGTTGATGAATATCTTTGGCTCGTAGTGCAAAGATGACTTGTTGTTGAATATCTTTGGCATGTAGTGTAAAGATGAACTGTTGATGAATATATTTGGCCCGTGATGCAAAGATGAATTTATTAGTATGATTATGAACAGGAACTGTGATTTGGTATAACCATGATCTTTGATGTTTCAGGTAAAGATAGGTGATGAAAATTATCTTCGTCTTGGATGCGAAATTTAGAATCACAATTATGATTATGAATTATTCATATGATTGTGGAAATGAACTATTGATTGATGTTACAGGGATAAAACATTGTTGGTGGACTTTTAACGTGGAGAAGATAATAGACTTTATAGTCTATTTGACTCTTCTAATGGATTGCTCGTTCCGCTGCAACTATGGTTGAAAAGTTTTATCATCTACCATATGTTCTAAATCTCTGATTTAATTCTGTTGAAGGCTATTGATAACTTATTTATCTTTAGTCATGATATTCTTTACTGGGCTAGTTGTGCTCACCCTTCTGTTTCATAATTCCTTTCAGGTAATAAGAGTGTAGCTGGGTCGAGCGGGGGTAACAGGGGAAGAGAACGGTGGTCATCATTTAGTAGTTATATTTGGTGAATCATCTAGGGTGAAGCGAACCCAACGTTGGAAGGGTGTTTTGCCACTATCATACAAGATGTCTAACGACACACAACCTCGTGTCATCATAAGACATGGTTGTGCACATCCACTTATCGAGTATATCTACGAGCACTACCTATATAATCTTGGTGTTTGTTTGAAGTATAATTCTCAGTTAGAGACAGTGGAGATAATGATATGTCAAGAGAAGACTCACCATTGGAAAGAATATGATAGTAATCTTCTCATTTTTCTTTGGGGTCTATTGGGTCAACCAAGGATAATTCTGTGGCCATATGATATCTATCATAACCTAGAAGCATGGTCTCCCATGTACGAGGGTTTCCTTGAGCACTTCCCAAATATTCTAATTTCTAAAACAGTTTTTGACTATACCTTTATGTAATGTGTCATTGTGACGTGCTATCCAAGGTTAGGACATGAGTCACAGTTGGTATATATTTGTACCCAAACTCATAGCATATGTGTTGTTGTATTTTGCACGACAATTGTTGTAATAAAGTTGTAGTTGTTATCTGTACCATGTTATTGACGACACAAAATGGGTTGGATGGAATGGACCTATTTTGGGGGCGTTACAGTGTAGGGTTGAATTTGATTTGGACGGGAAAAAAATATGAGCCTTCAGATTAAGTTGGAAGATTTAAGTTAGAATGAATCTGAACCGTCCTTGTGCTTTGTCAAATGAAAGATTCAAAATGGGTTCTGTTTTATTATATAAATAGTGTTGGGGCTGTTTAAAGCTCCGAACCGACCAATTCAGTACAAAAAAAATTAGTTTGGGACCGGTTTGATACAAACCGATTTTCAATACTGATTCCGATTACTAATTTCATAGGTCCATTATGTACCGAACCAGTTGTACTGGTTTTATAACTTTTTTAAAAATTATTTTACTTAGCTTTGTAAGAATTGAATTAAAGTCTCATCTAATTATAAAATTGAAATATAGAACTAACACAAAAAAGATATAATAGAATATTTAGGACTTCAATTAAATTTGAATTGGTGGTCTCCCTTATTTATAAAATAAATGTAAGACAAGAGAACACAAATTAGACAATGTGGGATATTGGTTAGACAAGAGAATACATATTAAAGAACATATATATGGTTGTTTGTAAGTCCTACATTGATTAATAAAAATTTAAGAAAGTTTTCTACCAAGTGAAGGCCAAGTCCCACATTGGTTAATTGGTAAAAATCTAAGGAAGTTTTCCTTATAAAATGAGTACCAAGGGAAGCTTTAATAGTTGGTGTTTTACAAGTTCCATATTGATTAAATGATTAAATTGGTAAAAGTATAGAGAAATTAGATAACCTTAAACTAAGTCTAGTTCAAGAGAATTAAATAATTAATTTAGGCCAAGAAAATTAAATAATTAATTTATTGGATAGAATATGTTTGTTTGTAACTCCCACATTGATTAATAAACATTTAAGGAAAACTAGGTGGTCTCCAAGTCCCACATTGGTTAATTTATAACAGTGTTAAGAAAGTTTTCCTATAAAAAACTACCAAGTAAAATCTTAATAGTCAAGTCCCAAATTGGTTAACTAGTTCACTTATAAAAGTTTAAGTAAGTTTCCCTTATAAAAAGACTACCAAGTGAGACCTTAATAGCCAAGTCCCACATTGGTTAAAGAAGGCTGGTATGCTTGGGCCAAATTTTAAGGCTGCTCGTTGCTTTACCTTGGGCCGAAATTTGGCTTAAAAGCAAGTCTTAGGATGCTCTTTTTTGGGTCGGACCGGATTTTGATTTAAACTTTTTTTGAATTTTGGCTTAAAGATTGGGTCAGTTCAAGCCGGTAAAAATCAGTACCGATCAGGTACCGGACCGACTAATCGGTCCGGTATACCAGTTCAATCGGTACCAGTATCGGTACCCTATTTTGGATATTTTCGGTATTCGATCCGGTTCAGATCGATATTTTACCGGTGAACACCCCTACATACATGCGAAGAGATTACCCTCCCGCACAGAGTGAGGTGGAATTAATCACAAGTGGGACCAAATTTTGGTGAAAAAATTATTGAAACTACTTTCATTTTTTATTAGACTAAAAGACACTTTGCATCCTAAACTTTACTCAAATGTTGACGTTTACACCCCAAAATAAAAAAGGTGTCTAAGTACACCCCAACCTTCAGTTATACATAATAAAAGACACACTTTCTTCACTTAACCGGTCAAAAGTGACAGGCTAAGGCACATTTGTGGATCTGGAGGGGTATTTAAGTCTTTTTCATATCTTCTTCTACTTTTCGAGCTGGAACAAGCTACTAAAGCTCAAACTGATTCAGTAGCATGCATGCAGCTTGATTAGATTGTAAATCCAGGAAATTCGATCAAGAAAATTATGGCTTATGGATCGAAATTGTTGGTGCATGAAAAATTTAGTGATGAAGACAGCTTGGAGAAGCTCAAACAATGTCGGTAGAAGATTATTTAGTTGTCCAAATTGGTGTGAAAATGGGCACGGTGGTTGTAATTTCTTCGCTTGGGTTGATCCTCCAATGTGTGACCATTATTGAATTAATTAGAAGATTAGAGAATATGGATACTGAAATCAAATATCTGAAAGATGAACTGAAGGAGTGCAAAATTAGGGCAAGGATTGCATGAGGTCTGTTGACTGCAACTTGGATTGTGATTTTCTATTTCATGTTCATATCAACAAATGATAAAATTCCCCCATAAGTAAATTTTTAGGCTTTGTATGTATTGTGACGCCCCAAAAATAGGTATACATCACCCATCCTGGGTCGCCAGGAAATACACTACTGACAACTCCATTTATACAACTGTCGTGAAATATACGACGACACATATACTGTGAGTTTTAATACAAATATTGTAATATATATAATATGACAATATTCATACTCAAATTATTGCAATGCCATCTAAAGTACAACAACAAATATTTCAAGTCCCCAAAGGAATACGAGAAGATTTATGTCATCCTCATTCTAATGGAGTGCATTTTTGACGCTTTCAAAGTCGAGTTCGCATCACCCTATTTGGTTCACCAAAATTAAATATTAAATGACGAATAAAATATGACACCAACATTTTAAGTTCTCAATACAATTATTATGTCACACCGTTTCATAATTTGGTTAGAATTTTGACTAATTTGAAACACCACTTTATACCCATGTTCTCTCTGCTAGTCCCAACTACACTTTTATTACCTGAAACGGGTGGTGAAGTAAAAGGGTGAGCACAAATAGCCCAGTAAAGAATATCATGACTTAAGATATTTAAATTATCAAAAAAATTCAGATATTTAGAACATATGGTAGAAGATAAAAGTTTTCAACCATAATAGCAGCGGAATCAACAATCCATTATAAGAGTCAAGTAGAACATAATGTCTACTATCTCCTCTAGATTAAAAGTCCATCGTTAATATTTCATTCCTGTAATACTCATCAACAGTTCTTTGTTATACCCAAGACAAAGAGAACTCACATCACCTGTCTTCACCTGAACCACCACAGATTATAATTAAATTCACAATTCATATTTATAATCAGGTAAATCAACAGTCCATCTTTGCAATACAAGCCTAAGATATACAACTATAAAATCAATAACGCTGAGACTCAGCTCAATAGTATCACGACCACGAATTATTCATGCACTACGGGCTAAGGATATTCATGTTTTTACCAATGGTCATGATTATACCGAATAATCACTGGTCATAATCATGCCAATCAACTGTCCATCTTTGCACGTAAGCCAAAGAGGATTTTTACCACATCATTTGTAACATTATGGTCATGATTATACCGAATAATCCCTGGTCATAATCATACCAAGTCCATTTATGCACTACGGGTCAAAAATGACTTTTACCACATCATTTGTAATATTACGATCATGATTATACCGAATAATCTCTGGTCATAATCATACCAAGTCCATCTATGCACTACGGACCAAAGATGACTTTCAACACAATATAAGCATGAGAATGATGACAATGATATATATAATGAATAAACATGAATAATCAGAATAATAAGATAACATAGATCTTAGTGATTTTTAACTTAATTATCCAGAGTCCAAATTGATAACATAATAATAGATGAAGCACAAACTATTAAGGATATTCTAATCCTTTCAGGACTTTCCACCATTTAATGATAAACTGAATAACGCATAATAATAATATCTTACCATAATATGAAGTATGAAAGAAAATGATATTCTTTTTACCATAAAAATGATATTCCTCTTACCATAATAATGATATTCCTTACTTTAGTATGTGACTTGATTCTGCTTTCTGTGAAATTGATCAACTTAAACAATTCTTGCATTCCTTATCTACACTTAGAGTAACATTACACTCAATAAAAATACTAACAATATTATACTCACAATATTGAAGTAAAAGAATTTTATATTTTTAGTGTAGTGATGGTGTGTGTTTAGTTACTCAACCGAGCAACCTATTTATATTAAAAATTTAGTAAACAATTAGCACACCCGTTTTGACAAAATATCCAAATGAGATATATAATAATTGTAGTAGAATTTATGGTCTTACAGAGAAAATTAAACCAACTTATACACGTTTTAACAAAATTTATTCAATAATAGAGTTGTGGTCCATACTACTTTAGAAAAAGTAGAATGTCGGCAAGTCCTGGCAAACTTACTTTTGTAAAAAGAAAATAATTGAACAAACATGTGTTTATCTTTAATCAACACCTTTATTCATTATTTACACATTTTCAATCTTTCAATAATTATTTACAATTATTAACAAAGACTCACAATACTGCCAATTGGTTATATCATATCAAATAATATGAGTCACTATAAAATAACTACTGTGACAATTATTGAATAAAATACATAGTGACTTCATACGTAAGAATCAAATCAATACCTTACTATAAACAATTTAAATTATATTAAAAGTAGGAATCAACACTAGATCATATTTATCTCAAATAACATATAAACCGACTAATAATTCATTCAAGTTATCTTTATTTATCACACAAAATCATTATTCAATTTTCAAAACATTAGAAGTGAATAAAACTTGAGAAATCTAAAACCTCATATATGATAATCCACTATTATGGTATTATCACCATTTTTACTTTAATAAAAATATTATTTTTATTTTTATCATAACTCATTCATTACTTGTGCGTTTACATCCTGACATCTCATGAGCTTACTAACACTTTTAAAATCTTTAAAATAGTATTCTGAATTTTTCAAACAATTTTCACATTTTTCAAATTATCCAACCATTTTCTATAATTACTTCTATTTATAAAAACTATCATTTACTAGCTTTAAAATAGAAATACCCACTCCACATACATGTATATCTTTAAAATAACATCAATATTAATCTTATATTATTACAATTTTTTTCAGGAAAATTCATAATTTTCCACCATTAATAGAATTTCCTATTAATTTCCTCTATTTTTAAACTAACTATAAATAGCTTAAAAATACAATAAATATTTTTGTTATTCAATAATTTATCAAACCTGTCCAGAAATTATAAAATAACATTATAAGATTTTTCACCAAGTTTCATAATTTTTCGTCATTCATAGAATATTCTATGAATTTCTTCTATTTTCAAACTAACTATAAATAGTTTAAAAATACAATAATTACTTCTGCTTTTCAATAATTCATCAAAAATTTACAGAAATTCTAAGATGATATTATAAGCATTTTATAAAAATATTTTAGCCCAAATAATTTTTCTAATAAATTAATTATAAACTCCAATATTCAGAAATTTTAATAATTCATAATAATTAGCACTTTTATCAGAAAAATACATATCTTATATCATTTCCATGTAAAATTTAATTCTCTACAACTTTGTAGAAGAAAATTTTTCAAAATTCTGACTCTAACATAGAGAGAAAAGCTTATCAAAATTCTGCTACAATAATTTCTGGATCAGTCACCTCCTTAAATTCATAACAAATCATACGTTAATTTTTAACGGTTCAAAATTTGTAGATATATACTCAACTTATATATGTATAACATATCCAAAAATTATCACGATCCAACGGCCGGATTAAAAATTATAACTCACGCAATAGAGCTTAAAAAAACTGATTTTTCGGACTATAAATCCTTCGGACCACTTTCACTCAAATTGTCACAACAAAAAATTCACAAAGAATTTTTGAGTGATTCAAATTTCTACAGTTAGTTTACTTCCAAGGCTTTCTTTTGATATATGACTCATCTCCTAACTCATTATACACAAAGAGTAATAGATTTTACAAAATCAAATAGTAAACTAATTTTTTTGAAAATCTCCAAATTTCTTTTTTTATTTGATTTCTTGATTTCTTTCATTTGATTCATGTTTATGCAAATTTAAAACATCCAATACATACATAAGTATGTACTCTTTACATAAAATCTATAAAAACTAAAATTATCAATATTTAAAAAAAATATCTTACTTGATTCCTTCTTCCTCTTCTTCTCTGTCTTCTTTATTCTCTCTTTTTTCTGCTGATTTGGGAGTGTAGAGTGGGTGTGAATGGAGGAATAATTTCCTTCCCCTCTCTCTCTCTCTCTTATTCTGCTCCTTCCCGTGACTAACAAATGGGTAAATATCCCATCTCTTTCTCTCCATTTCTTTCGTTCTTCTCCTCCCTCTTTTTCTTTGTTTTTTATCCCCAACCATTTCCCACTAACTCCTCTTTTTCCTTCTTTATCATTTCTTTGTCTCCCCAATTAATTCTCTCTCTCCCCCTCAATTATCCAACATTCAGTCACCCCACATGGCTATTAATAAAAAAATATTTTCTTTCCTTTTTATTTGCTCACTTATTCAATTATTTGTTCGTTTAATCATTTATCAATTTAACATTATATAATTTTAAAATAATAATCATAAATTAAATTAAACTTTTATTTTGTAAAAGTCGGGGTTTTACATGTATTAGTAGTACTCTGACTAAAAAGGGCAGTTTTTGTGGGCAATTACTGTGACTGTAATTTCTGGCAATATAGTGGTAGAAAATAGTGTTAGTTTTTAATTATACGATATTTTGATTGATGACTAATTTAAGTGTGCATGGTTGATGATGTGTTATTTTATTAAATTTGCATGGAGTATGAGTTATAATATGATAAATGATTTGCATGAGTTATGGTTAATTCATGGACATTTGCATGAGTTTGGTATTCATAATAACAGCTAGGTAAAATTCATGGACACTTGCTTAGTGGGGCCCACATTAGTTAGTGATATTTTGGTATCCTATTTTGAAAAGGAGTCCTCCTGAAGCTATTTATTTATCTCCTTCGCTACTGTCTAACTCGGTTGATTGGGTGTAGAGTTTCACTCCTTGATTTCAGCTCCTCCAAATCAAATAACTGGTGCAGATCTGGGTAATATCTTTCTGGTGATTCAAAGTTACCGAAATTATGGAGAGGCTACAAACGGGACTGAGAAATCTTAGCCATCTTATGTTATAGCCGTTGCTCTCTTGCAATATATATATATATATATATCCTCTCTTCGGCTGTTAAAAAAAACAACGAACGACCAACAATCAAATTGTGAGAATACATCAGTGCTTACAAATTGTTTTAGTCCAGCCTTCTATTCTTATATAGCATATTCTTTTGTGCTGGAAATTTCTTTTCCTTGTAAACCGAAAGTAAGCATAGTTTTTTTTAGGGTTCTTGTTTTAGCTAGTCTGTTCATAGAAGGCTTCAAGGGTCTCAGTGGTGAGAAAAGGTTCAATGGTGTACATGTTGCAGAGGTGCAAACCGGGGGCATAGGTGTCCAACATCAGTTTTGAGGCTTCTTTGTAACAGGGAGTTATTTGTGTATTGAGTTTAAATAGCAATAAAAAGAGTCTCCAATCCTAGTTGGGGTTGGACATGGATTAGGCTACTAGATAGAGGATAGGGGCTGAACCACGTAAAAAATCCTGGTGTTTTACGTCTCTGCACTTTTACTTTATGTTGGCTTAAAGTTCTGTGTTCTGTTTTATACCAGTTTATAAATTCACTAATCCAGACACCAAAACAGACAGGTACAAGCTGTCTGAATTGATCCTGTAGCAGAATTTTAAAAAAGTTGTCACTGTCTATCACTTTAAGTATAAACACCTATTCACCCCCCTCTAGGTGTGCGTATTTACTGAATTACATTTGGTATCAGAGCAAGGCTCTACTAATATTGATCGTTGCAGGTCGTAGGGGAAGATCTTATGGCACACCTAAACTTTCAAGAAGGCCAGTCCACAAGTAGGCCACCGCTGTTGCTAGGAAGTGAAAACTTCAATTTTTGGAAGTTCAGAATGAAGATCTATTTGAACCGTGACCCATGGGAATGGTGGGTAGTCGAAAATGGACCAGTCATTCCGCGACATGATGATGGCAAGCCAAAGAATCTCATGGAAATGGACTCAAATGAATCGTATATGTTATCCTATAATTCCAAGGCCATGAATACACTTTTAAGTGGCATGGTTCAGTCAGAGATTGATAAGGTCTCTTCTTGTACTACGGCTAAGGAAATATGGGACACAGTAATCATGAGCCACGAAGGTACTACTAAAGTGAAGGAGGTCAAGCTGAGCATGCTAATGCACGAGTACGAACTATTCAAATTGGAGAAAAATGAATCAATTAGAGATGCCCAAGCAAGATTCCTCACTCTAATGAATTCTCTAAGCATGCTCGGACGAAAGATTGATCAAAAGGAAATCAACCGAAAGCTTCTTAGAGTCATGCCAAAGCGATTCGCACCAAAGGTCACTACACTTCAAGACTCAGTCACAATCAGCACAATGGAAACTCTTACCTTATTTGGAGAACTTGAAGAGTTTGAAAACCAACTAAAATTGTATGATGAAGAAGATGAGGCACCTAAGAAGAAGACCTTGGCTCTACAAGCTGAAAGCTACATAAAAGGCAATGAAGAAGATTCGGATGAAGAAATAGCTTTAATGACCAGAAAATTGAGGGAGCTGATCCGAAAGAAGAATAGATCAAAATTACCAACAAAATCTTTCAACAACAAGAAAGATTTCAAGCACAAGCCACAAGAGGAAACCTGTTTCGAATGTGGAAGGCCCGGTCACTTCAAAAGAGATTGCTTCCAACTAAAAAGAAAGAACAAAGCAAATGGTTCAAAAGGGAAGGCTCTAATGACATGGAGTGATGATGAATCTGATCATGAAGATCAAGAAGAAGAAACTGCTCAACTGTGCTTCACTGGAATACACAATGAGGAAACATCTGAGGTAAGTCCTGAACTTGGAGAAATTACTATTTTTGACTATCTTGTTTTAAAAAATGAAAACCTTCGTATGAAAGAGAAAAATGCTCACTTGAAAAGTTGGATAAACGACTTAATGAAGGAAGTAGAAACTTTAATTGAGGAAAAACAAGAAATAGTTAAAGATTACTCATCATGTGAAGTATCTCAGTTGAATGCTAAAATTGGATATTTAGATAATTATAATATAATTTTATATAATCGTGGAAACAAATTAAATGAAGAAAATAATAGCCTTAAAAAGGAAAATAATGATTTAAAAGAAAGCTTGAAGATGAGAGATACTTGTATAGATGCTTTTAATGATGGAAAAATCATAAACATGCAAAGTAATAATGAGGAAGAAATAATATCTTTGAAAAAGGATCTTGCAAAATTTGTTCAAGGAGAAGAGAATTTAGATATAATGTTGGGTGCTCAAAGGTCAAGCTTAGATAAAAAAGGAATTGGATATAATCATGTTAAAAACATAAAAAGCACGACTAATAAAATTCGAGTAATAAATAACAAACCAATGAACAAGCCTCTTTATTGCTCACCTTATGTTACTTGCAGAAAATGTGGTTTAAAAGGACATTTTGATACAAACTGTAGTAAAATTAAAATAAAACAAGTTTGGGTAAAGAAAGGAGAGTTGATTGCTACTAACAAAACTGGACCCAAACATATTTGGGTACCAAAACGATGAGTTACTTCTTTGCCTTGCAGGTATGCTTAAAAGCTAAAGTACCATCACATAAATGGGTACTTGACAGTGGATGTTCTAGACACATGACGGGTGATAGAACTAAATTTACTTCACTTATTGCAAAAAAAGGAGGCACGGTTACTTTTGGAGATGACACCACATGCCAAATCATTGGTAAAGGTAAAATTGGTAATGGTAAGGTTTACATTGATAATGTCCATCATGTTGAAGGGTTAAAATATAATTTAATTAGTGTAAGTCAACTAATGGATAGTGGTCATAAAGTTATTTTTGAAAAAGATAAATGCGCTATTATTTATGCCTCTCATAATGTTCCTTTAGTAGCTAATAGAGAAGGTAATATATATACTATAAATTTTGAAAATCAAAATGAGGATATCTGTTTAGCTGCTGTTCAAGAAAAAACTATTCTATGGCATAGAAGGTTGGGGCATGTGCATATGGAATTGATTAACAAGTTAGTTACAAAGAACCTTGTTAAAGGTTTACCAAAGCTAAAATATGAAAAGACAGGCATTTGTGATGCATGTCAGTTAGGTAAACAAGCAAGAAATTCCTTTACAAGCAAAAATCAGGTATCAACTTCTTTACCTCTTCAATTATTGCATCTTGATTTATTTGGACCCGAGAGATATGCTAGCCTAGGAAATAATCATTATGCCTTTGTTATTGTTGATGATTTTTTAAGATTTACATGAGTTTTATTTTTGAAAACTAAAGATCAAACTTTTGCAGAATTTGAAAAGCTTATAAAGAATGTTGAAACAAAACACAACCTCAAGCTAATTGGTATACGGAGTGACCACGGTGGAGAATTTGAAAAAGATTTTATACCATATTGCAGTGAGAAAGGTGTAACACATGAGTTTTCTGCACCAAGAACGCCTCAACAAAATGGTGTGGTGGAACGTAAAAATCGTACTCTTCAAGAAACTGCAAGAACTTTACTACATGAAAGTAAATTGCCTAAAAATTTTTGGGCAGAGGCTGTAAGTACTGCATGTTACATTTTAAATAGAGTACTAATTAGACCCATTCTAATGAAAACACCATATGAGTTGCTAAACAACAGAATTCCAAATATTAAGTATTTTAAAGTGTTTGGTGCTAAATGTTTCATTCTAAATACTAATAATAATCTTGGAAAATTTGATGCAAAATCAACCGAAGCTATTTTTCTTGGTTATTCAATGCATAGTAAAGCTTACAGGGTTTATAATCTTGATAAATTTAAAGTTGAAGAATCTGTGCATGTTATTTTTGATGAATTTAACCGTGCCCTATCAAAAGAAGAAAATGAAGTTTATGCAGGAAAAGACATTCTGATCAGTGGCAAACAGACAGCTCAATCCGGACAGCTTGAGCCGTCTGCATCAAAAGGAAAGTCAGATGAACGTGGAAAGCAAGCAAACGAAATTAGACAAACTGAGTCATCTGTCCCATTTAAAAACTCAGACATGCAGACGCCTCAAGTCAGACAGCTTAACCCGTCTGCATTAGAAGAAGAATTAGATGATCAGTTTGAAGCAGAGCTTGACGTTGTAGAACCTGAACCTGAAGAGCAAATGACTGCAGCAAGGCTTCTTATACCATCTAGAACAGTGAGAAATCATCCACCAAATCTGATCATAGGTGATCCTGACACTTGGATGAACACAAGAAGGAAAGCAAGAAATTATTGTACATTCTTCGCATTCCTTTCTCAAATAGAACCAAAGAGTGCCAAGGAAGCAATCCAAGATGAAAATTGGTCTATTGCCATGCAGGAAGAATTAAACCAATTCGAAAGGTGCCAGGTATGAGATCTTGTCAAACCTCCTAAAGATGCTTCTATAATTGGTACAAAATGGATTTTCAAAAATAAACTTGATGAAAATGGCATAATTACTAGAAATAAGGCTAGATTGGTAGCTCAAGGCTATAATCAACAAGAAGGTATAGATTATGAAGAAACTTTTGCCCCTGTTGCAAGGTTGGAAGCCATACAAATTTGTTAGCCTATGCATGCTTTAGACAATTTAAATTATATCAAATGGATGTGAAAAGTGTATTTTTAAATGGCTATTTAAATGAGGAAGTGTATGTTAAGCAACCTCCAGGATTTGAACATGAAAAATATCCACATCATGTGTTTAAATTGAAAAAGGCTTTGTATGGATTAAAACAAGCTCCAAGAGCTTGGTATGAAAGATTAAGTAAGTTTTTATTAGACAATGGTTTTAATCGTGGTAAAATTGATTCCACTCTTTTAACTAAAACCAAAAATAAGGACTTATTAATTATTCAAATATATGTGGATGATATCATATTTGGAGCTACTACTAACTCTTTGTGCGAGTGGTTTTCCCAATGTATGCATAATGAGTTTGATATGAGCCTTATGGGCGAATTAAATTATTTCTTGGGGCTTCAAATCAAACAATCAAATGAAGGGATTCACATTCACCAATCCAAGTATGTGAAAGAACTATTGAAGAGATTTGGATTCGAAAATACCAAACCAAAGTCAACACCAATGAGTACTACTGTCAAGCTTACTGCAGATACTACAAGTAATGATGTTGGCGTGACAATGTATCGAGGGATGATTGGTTGTTTACTATACTTAACTGCATCAAGACCAGATATTATGTATAGTGTATGCCTTTGTGCTAGATTCCAAGCTCAACCGAAAGAATCTCATCTTACAGCGGCAAAACGAATATTTAAATACTTAGCTGGCACAATGAATTTAGGCTTATACTATCCTATATCTCAAAGTTTTGAACTAATTGGATACTCAGATGCAGATTATGCAGGGTGCCAAGTTGATAGAAAAAGCACAAGTGGTGCTTGTGAATTTTTAGGTCAAAGCCTTGTAGCTTGGCACAGCAAGAAACAAACATCTGTTGCCTTGTCTACTACGGAAGGTGAATATTTGGCGGCAGGTAGTTGTTGTTCACAAATTCTGTGGATGATACAAACATTACATGATTTAAATGTTATTTGTGAAAATGTGCCTATTATGTGTGACAATACTAGTGCTATATCTCTAAAAATCCTGTGCTTCATTCTCGTACTAAGCATATTGAAGTGAGACATCATTTTTTAAGAGATAATGTTGCTAAAGGATTAATAAAGTTAGTATTTGTCCCTACTGAACATCAATTGGCTGACATTTTTACAAAACCTTTAAGTGAGGAATGTTTTTGTACCTTGAGAAGAGAACTTGGAATCTCTGTATGTGCTTAATTATCATATTTTTTATGCCTTTATATATATATATATATATATATATATATAAAATATATATATATATATATATTTTACTTTATTTTATTTTATTTTATTTTTATATTTTTTTATATTTATTTTTATTATATATATATATATATATATATATATATATATATAATATATCCATCTTAATTAAAAATACAAATTCTATATATATATAAACTTTCTAGACATCTAATTTAACATATGTGCAATCTTTTCTTAAATGACGAATTTCATTATATGTTTAACTGCCATATGTGCAAATATATGTGACATATTATCTCTTAAAAATATATATATATATATATATATATATATATATATATATATATATATATATATATATATATATATGGTAAGGAGGGGCTATATTGGAAACTCGCCTAAATATTTTGAGCGCGAATTGGGTATATTAAAGGACTTTTCTGAGTTTTTCTCTCCCAGTGTGCTAATTTCTATCTCCCCGTGTTTATCAGCTTCTCTCTCCTCGTACTCCATCTTTCCTCTTACACTCTAGGTTTTTCAAAGAGTTGTCCATGACTAAAACCCGTGGCGGTCATGAGGTCAACACCGGCAGGGAAGATATTCCGAGCAAGCCGCCTATCCCACCTCACTCCTCACGCCGGCGCTCTAATCGGATTCTCACACGATGATCGACTGATTTGGGGGTTCTGTCAACACAATCTTTGAAGCATCGTTCTAAAGGAAAATCAACCGACCCCATCCTCATCCAGGATTCCTTCTCCTCGGACCATGTGCTTTCCTCGCCTTCTCAAACATATGGTACTCCTCTAATTTTTACTTCCTCTCATTATGCTCTGCGATTTCAAGATATTATGCTCAATAAAACGATTGTGTTTGGGAAATCAGTTGATCATGCCCTATTCCAACAAATTGGGGTCACAGCTTTATTTGACAAAGTGAACCTCTCTGCTATGTTGAGTCCACCCAAATCTGCATATCCCACTTTCATTAAAAAAATTTTTGGGAATATGTCTGTTAACAATGATGTTATAAAAACTTTTGTGAAAAACAAAACACTGGTCTTTGATTCTACTGTTCTGGGCTCTATTCTTAATATTCCATGTTCTGGATTCTGTCCTTTCACCCTTAAGGGACCCCTAGAATTTAAAAATTTAACTGTCCTTGAACAGTTACGAATTGTGAAAGAGTGTTCCTCGGCTGAATTTATTGGCTTACCCACTGTAGTGGAAACTACCCCCTTGAATAATGTCATTCATAAACTCATTCGTGCAAATTTGGTTCCTCGGAATGGGGGGCGTTCCAATATGACATATCAAGATTTAATTCTTTCTGCCTTAATACTCTCTAGAACAAAGTTTAATTTTGCGTTGCTTATGATTAAGCACATGGAGAGTTGTTTGACAAATAAAACGAAGTGTTTTCCTTATGGGGGTCTTATTACCAAAATTCTTGCCCACTTTGGTATTTCGTTTGTCAATGAAGATGTCGTCAAAGTTTCTGATGTGATTGATAAATATATCCTATCTCAATCCAAATTGACTGTGAATTCTGCTGGCACATTATGTTGGGAAGTTGAGAAGGTTCCTACTTCAACTCCACCATCTCCACACTCTTCTCCTATTCCTACTTCTAATGTACCAGACTCCACTGATCTTCCTCCTCCTTCCAATGTTCAACTCTCCACTCTTTTTCAACTTGTCCAAGATATGGGCTCTCGATTCAATTCTGCCCTTTAATCAGTTTCCCATCAAATTCAGATGTTGAACGAAAAAGTTGATTATGTTTCCGGCCGGATGGAAGTATTGGTTTCTCATCACAACAACTATGTGGTTAAACTCCAAGAATTCGACAAGAGACTGGATGATGTTCTCTATGAACCTGCACCTGATGCTGCTCCATGACTCCCATCTTTTTGATAATGCCAATGGGGGAGAAGTATAAGGGGACAAGAAGAGTGTCAGTGGTCTTTGGATGTTTTGTATTGGTTTATGCTACTAATGATGTTATTGGTTTATAACTAATTTTTTTATGCTACTAATGATGTTATAACTAATTTTATTTGGGTTATGATATCTATGTGATGCATGGGCTTATCTATTTAGATATTATATATGCCACCCTTATTTGTTTTATGTTTCCCTATCTGTTATGGAAATCTCATATGCATAAATTTAGGGGGAGCTTAAATTTAGGGGGAGCATATGATTGGTAAAAGTAGTGCATAAATTGTCATCATCAAAAAGGGGGAGAATGTTAGTTTTTAATTATACGATATTTTGATTGATGACTAATTTAAGTGTGCATGGTTGATGATGTGTTATTTTATTAAATTTGCATGGAGTATGAGTTATAATATGATAAATGATTTGCATGAGTTATGGTTAATTCATGGACATTTGCATGAGTTTGGTATTCATAATAACAGCTAGGCAAAATTGGCTCCTCTGTTTCATCAGTATATCTCGTGGGTATCAATTTTGTTAAGGATTTTATCTTGCTTAGTGGGGCCCACATTAGTTAGTGATATTTTGGTATCCTATTTTGAAAAGTAGTCCTACTGAAGCTATTTATTTATCTCCTTCGCTACTGTCTAACTCAGTTGATTGGGTGTAGAGTTTCACTCCTTGATTTCAGCTCCTCCAAATCAAATAACTGATGCAGATCTGGGTAATATCTTTCTGGTGATTCAAAGTTGCCGAAATTATGGAGAGGCTACAAACGGGACTGAGAAATCTTAGCCATCTTGTGTTATAGCCGTTGCTCTCTTGCAATATATATATCTCCTCTCTTCGGCTGTTAAAAAAAACAACGAACGACCATCAATCAAATTGTGAGAATACATCAGAGCTTACAAATTGTTTTAGTCCAGCCTTATATTCTTATATAGCATATTCTTTTGTGCTGGAAATTTCTTTTCCTTGTAAACCGAAAGTAAGCATAGTTTTTTTAGGGTTCTTGTTTTAGCTAGTCTGTCCATAGAAGGCTTCAAGGGTCTCAGTGGTGAGAAAATGTGTAATGGTGTACATGTTGCAGATGTGCAAACCGGGGGCATAGGTGTCCAACATCAGTTTTGAGGCTTCTTTGTAACAGGGAGTTATTTGTGTATTGAGTTTAAATAGCAATAAAAGAGTCTCCAATCCTAGTTGGGATTGGACGTGGATTAGGCTACTAGATAGAGGATAGGGGCTGAACCACGTAAAAAATCCTGGTGTTTTACGTCTCTGCACTTTTACTTTATGTTGGCTTAAAGTTCTGTGTTCTGTTTTATACCAGTTTATAAATTCACTAATCCAGACACCAAAACAGACAGGTACAAGCTGTCTGAATTGATCCTGTAGCAGAATTTTAAAAAAGTTGTCACTGTCTATCACTTTAAGTATAAACACCTATTCACCCCCCCTTCTAGGTGTGCGTATTTACTGAATTACAAATTGGACACATGGAATGTAATTGTTGGGCATCTTTAATGGAAAATTTATTGGTTGTAATTTATGGGCAATTTTTTTGAATGAAGATGCTGTAAACCAAAGAATTTTTTATGTTTTATGTGTAAATTGGTGCAATTTTACAACTTGTTATGATATATGTTATAAAATGGTCGGTGTGCAATTTATGATATCTGGTCGCCATTCAATTAAGTAATTAATTTCCTCTACATGTCACAAAGCAGAGGCAATTCTAAAAAGTTGACTTAACAGACTTATTAACAAAAAGCATTATACACTACAATTTACAATCCTAGCCACACCTTCTTAGCCCTAGGCAACATACATACATCAAATGCATTCATAACAATGTGCAATTTTATGTACCCTAAAAAAGAACAAAAACATTCCCAAAATCTCATCCCAACACTATTTATTTGTAGTAGGCGCTCCACTATTTGGTTTCCTAAACTGGATCTTCTCTCTTTTGGATCTTGCTGCAGCTTCTAGGTCTCTTAGTGCTGCATATTTTTTCCCCTTCCATGTGTAGTCTTTGGGTTGAAATATAACACCTGAGTCATTTCCTTGGTTACCCTCATAATGGATTCCACCTTGCCACTTTGTAGAACATCTTGCTTGCTCTTGATCAACATTCATTCCACCTGGTTATATTGTAGACTCATGTGTTGCTGTCATTAGTGGAGGTTGAGAAGCTTAAGTATGATATACATATGCAGTCTGGGAAGTCTTTTGAACCTTCTTAGCCCTATCAGCCTTTGGAGGAGGTTGAGAGAATTGACTTTGTGGAGCTTGGGAAGATTGTGAAATCACATCTGGCTGCTTATTCAGTTTCTAAAAATAGACAAATAGAAATGTATTAATATGACGCCCCCAAAATAGGTCCACACAACCCACTCTGAGTCGCCAAATACAAACTTTATTAATACAACTGTCGTGCAAAATACGACAACACATAAGCTGTGAGTTTTAATACAAATATTGTCTCGTAGACAATATCCAAATTCAAATAAAGTTCTCATTACAATTATTGTCACATTATTTAAAAATAATAGTGAGAACTACTATAATAACCATCTTGGACCATTACTACACTCCTCGACTAGTCCCAGCTACATTCTCGCCTCCTCAGAAGACCAAAAAGAAAAGGGTGAGCTCAATTAACTCAGTAAAGAATATTATGACTAAGATAATGTAGAACAAATTATCCTTGGTCCTCAACACAAAAAATCTGATAGAATACAATAGACAGGAAATTTTATATCAATAATTACAGCGGAAACAACAATCCATTAGAAGAGTCAAGTAGAGCATAATGTCTACTATCTTCTAAGATTTAAAAGTCCATCATCAAAATTTTATCCTTGTAACACCAATCAATAATTATTTCCAATCAACGAATTATCTATGCACTACGGGCCAAAGATAATCGTTTGCATCAACAGTGACCATGATCATGTCAAACATCTGTCCATCTATGCACTACGGGATAAAGATGACTTTCACCACAAACCTTTATCTATAACATTAAGGTCATGATTATACCAATACACAATTTATTATCATAATCATATCAATCAACAGTCCATCTTTGCATTACCGGCCAAAGATGACTTTTACCGCAATATAAGCATGAAAATAATGACAATGATATATAGAATCAATCAAGTGAGATCAAGGATAAATATTAGAGATTTATAATTTAATTTATCCAGAGTTCAAGAATGTCTAAATTGTCAACATGATAACTAATTGTGAAGTAAAATTCAAAAATGATATTTAAGAAGATAATTTGGACGAAGAAAAGAAACTCAATTTTGTCATGAATAGTACTTATGAATAGTATCATATGAATAGTACTCCGGATGGATAGTACCGTGACATAAAAAGATTAAAATCTAATAAGAAAGTTCAGACCAATATGACAATGAAATGATATTAGATGAAGCGCAAACTATTAAGGATATTGTACTAATTTCAGAGATTTTCACTATTTAATAATAAGGTTATGGAAATAAACAATAAATTTATACCATAAATAGAGAAAAATATGAAAGAAAACGATATCCCTTGACGAGTACAAAAGAAATGATATCACATATGAGTATGAAATAATATACGAAACTGCAAATAGATTTTTACCCGTCATGCGGTAATCTGCGTAGACAGATTATTTCCATAATTTAATAAAAAATAAATACGAAGGGTTATTCACCAGGCATGCAGTAATCCGCGTAGACAGGTTATTCTCACAAATCAATAAGGAATGAAATAACAACATTTATGAGTATGAAAAAAAATAACATCCTTTACGAGAAAAATAATATCATTTACCTTAATAGAAACTAGATCTAACTTGGAATATCGGATATTATCCTGAGAAAATCTTGCACTAAAAGCTACACTCAAAATATTCTTATACTTAAAAGATATACTCACAATATTTTAGTAGGAATGCTTGAGATTTTTTGTGTGTTTAGGAAGGAGGGTTAGCCCCTTATTATAGTGCAACTTCAGAGGAAAAAACAAACTAATCAGCCTACTTTCATGCCTAACTCACATTTTATTGGTTGAGGGACCACCAATTTGGAAAGCATCACATTGTAGGAGAATGATTCAAGTAAGCCTCCACTTTGGAAAAAATATGCAAGAGAGAATTCAAAATGTGCACGGAAGGTTTTGAAAAGAAAGAATTCAAAGTCAACATGTTAAACTTCACTCCACTTTTATTCACATGCTAAAAATTATATATTATTATAATAATATTACCATTTCAATTATAAAATTAGACTATTATATTATCACATTATACTATTATAATGTAATATTATAATAATATATTTAAATAAATATTTTATCGGAGAAAATAGTTGTGATTCCATAAAAAAATATGTCAAACTTTTAAAAAATATTTCATGCTAAATTCCTTAATTTATATCAAAATTGAATCAATATCCACCACATACTATTTATTTACAATTAATATTATAAGCTCACAATATTAACAACCAGATCATTCCCAAGAAAGAGGGGATTTTTCGATAAGGATTTCTCCTTATTGGCGCGCAATTATATAACCTAACCATTTTCCTCGACAGAACTTTTTAGACATTGCCAATAATGATTAACTAATAATATGAATAATTGTGTCGTGTCAATTATTGATTTAATAATATAAAATATTATGCAGATGATATTATGACAATAATTGAATCAATAATATGAGATACTATGTAACACTACTGTGGCAATTATTGAATGAAACTGAGTGACTTCTTACATAAGAATTAATAATCAGAGATAGTGTGCAATACTGTGTATTACTGTGCAATCACGCGTATTACTGTAATTTTATCACCGGGTATTTCAACAGTTAACGGTAAAAATTTTGCCGTTATTTTTTATAAAAAAGTTATTTCTGTCACTTTTTATATCCGAAAGTTATTCCGTTATGTGGTCCACCAATGATTGCGCCGTCGTACTTTACAAAATTTGCACATATCACCTATAACTATAACATTATATCAAATCAACACCTTATTATTCAAAATAATATTTAGAGAAAATTAAATCTTTATTCATAAAAAGTTGAGGTCTTACAACCTCCCCTCCTTATGAAATTTCGTTCTCGAAATTGATGTACGTTCCTAGTATGTCGAAGAGGTGAGGATACCTTATTTTTATTTCAGATTCTAACTCCCAGGTCATTTCTTTAATATCGTGGTTTCTCCATAAAACTTTGACTTGAGTATTAACCTTTGAGCGTTGAATATGTTCCTTTGTATACAAGATTTTAACAGATATCTCATCATACGTTAAATATTCTGCTATCTCATCTGATTCTAATTTAATAATGTGGTTTGGGTCTTCCACATATTTGCTTAGCATGGATATGTGAAAAACGTTATGAAAATGAGACATACTTGGTGGTAAGGTGGGTCTATAGGCCACAGTTCCTACTCGATCAAGTATTTCAAATGGACCAATGAATCGAGGTTGAACTTTCCTCTTTTCGTCGATTCTTACTTTTGGAATATCACCATCTTCTTCATATTCATCAGCTCTAGGTCTGTAACTTGAGCAACTTTAACTTCATCGATTAAAGTCGGTTCTACTCGTAATTTGTGTGACACCCCCAAAATAGGTATACATCACTCATTCTGAGTCGCCAAATGCATGGTACATAAATCAAATACAAACTTCATTTATACAATACGACAAACGTAGCTGAGAGTTTTAACACGAATATTGTCTCGTAGATAATATCAAAACTTAAATGGAATCCTCATTACAATTATTATCACACTATTTTATAAAATAGTGAGCACTCCTGTAGCCACCATCTCGGACCGTCACTCCATTCCCTGACTAGTTTCGGCTACAATCTCATTTCCTGAAGAGAACAATGAAAGTAAAAGGGTGAGCTCAACTAGCTCAGTAAGAAATATTATAACTAAGATAATGCAGAATAAATTATCGTTAGCCTTCAACCGTGTTAAACTGATAGAATACAATAAATAACAAGTTTAACTTCAGTGGAACAAGCAATCCATTAAAAGAGTCAAATAGAGCATGATATCTACTATCTTCTATGATTTAAAAAAATTATCATTAATTTTATCGCTGAGACTCAGCTTAATAAATAATCCACATCACTGAATTATCCATGCACTACGGGCCAAGGATATTCGTGTTATCACCAATGGTCATGATCATGCCAACAACTGTCCATCAATGCACTACGGGCCAATGAGAAATTTTACCACATCATTTGTAACATTACAGGTCATGATTATACCGTATAATCCTTGATCATAATCATACCAATCAACAGTCCATCTATGCACTACGGGCCAAAGATGACTTTCATCACAATATAAGTATGAGGATGATGATAATGATATAAGAATTCAATTAAATGAAAGTAATAATAAATTTTAAAAATTTATAATTCAATTGATCCAGAATTTAATAATGTCCAAATTGTCAACATGATACTATTTTGTGGAGTAAAATTCAAGAATAATATCGTATCAAAAATAATTTGGACAGAAAAAGAATCAATTTTTATCATGAATAGTATCCCCGGTGAATAGTACCCGAGTGAATAATACCCCGTGAATAGTACCCCATCATGAAAAGATTAAAAATTATCAAAAATGTTCAGAATAATATTTTCGTAAAAAGATACTAGATGAAGCGCAAATTTCAAGGATATTCTACTAATTTCACGTAGTATAGAATTAATAGTTTAACAAAATGAGTGTAGAATTCGGAATCTGAAATAAAATAATATTACTTACATACTACAGAGTATGGAAGAAAATATTATTTCTTACGAATATTGAACAAAAATAATATCGCTTACCTTAAAAGGAGAGTACTTCTGACTGGTAGGGTGGAGATATTCTTGAAGAAAACTTATACTATTTTTTACGCTCAAAGCTTCCTTCAACTCTAAAGAAATACGCTCAATATTATAGAAGAAGAATTCTATGATTCTGATGTGATTTTCAATTCTAAACTAAGCATCCTATTTATAGGAGAATGGAAGGATACTATTTGAAAATAAAAATCACGGGCAAACAGTAAACAAATTCACGAGCGCACACCAATGAAAATTTTTGATTTTACTATTCATTACTGTGCAATAAAGTATTCTAATAAAATGAAAACTTTAAATAAAATATAAAATATTTTATTTATAATCTAATAAAACAAAACTTATAATATATATATATACACACACACACACATCAGTACATCACCCACCACCACCACATTTTCCACTCACCCCACATTCCCACACACACACGCACACACACACTCACACACATTTTATATATATATATATATATATATATATATATATATATATATATATATATACTTTATAACTTTCTATCGATTATTTTGAAAAATGAGTAAGTGGGGGTCTATGTAATAAGTGAAATTTATAGCAAATACTTCATAAAATCCCCTCTATTTATCTCAATTCACTTGGCTTCACATTTTCAAACAACAATTATTCATCAATTATATTATAACTTGTAATATTAACAACCATATCATTCCCAGGAAAGAGGGGGCTTTCCGATAAGGATTTCTGTGACGCTCCTAAAATAAGTATACATCACCCATTCTGAGTCACCAAATATATGGTACAGAATTTAAATACAAACTTAATTATACAACTGTCGTGTAAAATACGATAAAACATAGTTGAGAGTTTTGACACGAATATTGTCTTCTAGACAATATCCAAACTCAAATAAAGTCCTTATTACAATTATTATCACATTATTTTATAAAATAGTAAGGACTACTACAGCCACCATCTCGGACCGTCACTCCATTCTCCGACTAGTCTCGACTACGTTCTCATTTTATAAATGAGTTGATTTGATTTGAGTTGAGATTGAGTTGGCAAAATGACCATTTTACCCCTCCTTGGGTTGTCTCTGGCTTTGGTGCAGTTGGCACAGTCTTTTCCCAGGGTTATCTCTAAGATTGGCCTGCTGTTGACTCTGACTGTCCTCAGGGTTATCTTTGAGGTTAGCTTGACCTCCCTGGGTTGACTTCGGGCATTGAACTTAATCTTCCGGGATTATCCCCGGGGTTGGAACTGACTTTTCTTGAGTTATCTCCGGGGTTAGAAATTGATTTCCTGGGATTATCTCCAGAGTTGGAAACTAGATCTACCGGGGTTATCTCCGGGGTTGGAACTGATGTTGTGGTCTTTCAGGGTTATCTCTTGAGTGTGAAAAAAATGATTTTGTCCTCCTGCATAGTTAGTAACAGGAAAATGAAATTTTGAGTGTCTACAAATAGTACCCATGAATAGTACCGTATGAATAGTACTCCGGATGAATAGTACCCCGACATGAAAAAATTAAAATTTAATAAGAAAGTTCAGACCAATGTGACAATGAAATGATATTAGATGAAGCGCAAACTATTAAGGATATTCTACTAATTTCAGGGATTTTCACCATTTAATAATAAGGTTATGGAAAAAAACAATAAATTTGCACCATAAATAGAGAAAAATATGAAAGAAAATGGTATCTTTTGACGAGTACAAAAGAAATGATATCCCACACGAATATGAAAGAATATACAAAACTGCAAATGAATTTTCACCCGTCATGTGGTAATCCGCGTAGACATATCATTTCTACAATTTAATAAAGAATTAATACGAAGGGTTATTCACCAGGCATGCGGTAATCCGTGTAGACAGGTTATTCCCACAGATCAATAAGGAATGGAATAACAACTCTTATGAGTATGAAAAAAAAATAACATCATTTACGAGAAAAATAATATCATTTACCTTAATATAAACTAGATCTGACTTGGAATATCGGATATTATCCTGAGAAAATCTTGCACTAAAAGCTACACTCAAAGTATTCTTATACTCAAAAGATATACTCACAATTTTTAGTAGGAATGCTTGAGATTTTTAGTGTGTTTATGAAGGAGGGTTACCCCCCCTTTATAGTGCAACTTCGGAGGGAAAAACAAACTAATCAACCTAACTCTTCTGCCTACTTTCATGTCTAACTCACATTTTATTGGTTGAGGGCCCACCAATTTGGAAAGCATCACATTGTAGGATAATGATTCAAGTAAGCCTCCACATTGGAAAAAATATGCAGGAGAGAATTCAAAATGTGCACGGAAGGTTTTGAAAAGAAAGAATTCAAAATCAAAATGTTAACCTTTACTCAACTTTTATTCACATGCTCAAAATTATATATTATTATAATAATATTACCATTTCAATTATAAAATTATATTATTATATTATTACATTATACTATTATAATTTAATATTATAATAATATATATAAATAAATATTTTATCGAAAAAAGTTGTTTTGATTCCATAAAAAAATATGCCAAACTTTTAACAAATATTTCATACTAAATTCCTTCATTTATATCAAAATTGAACCAATATCCACCACATAATAATTATTCACAATTAATATTATAAGCTCACAATATTAACAACCAGATTATTTCTAGGAAAGATGAGGCTTTCCGATAAGGATTTATCCTTATTGGCGCGCTATTATATAACCTAACCCCTTTTCTCGACAGAACTTTTTAGACATTGCCAATAATGCTTAACTAATAATATGAATAATTATGTTGTGTCAATTATTTATTTAATAATATAAAATATTGTGCAGATGGTACTATGACAATAATTGAATCAATAATATGAGATACTATGCAACACTACTATGGCAATTATTGAATGAAAATGAGTGACTTCTAACGTAAGAATCAATAATCAAAAATAATTTATAATACCGTGTGCTACTGTGTAACCACACGTATAACTGTACTTTTATCACTGGGTATTTCAACAGTTAACGGAAAAAGTTTTACCGTTATTTTTTATAAAAAGGTTATTTTTGTCACTTTCTATATTCGACAGTTTTTTCGTTATGTGGTCCATCAATGATTGCGCCGTCGTATGAATATTCCCCGACAAAAAGAATATTACCTGACCAAATGAATATTTTATGACAACTTGCTTACTTTGCAAAATTTGCATATATCACCCATAACTATAACATTATATCAAATCAACACCTTATTATTCAAAATAATATTTAGAGAAAATTAAATATTTATTCATAAAAAGTTGGGGTCTTACAATTAAACCCAATATAGGATCCTGAAAAATCACATAAATAGAAACACACACTTAACTTACTTGAGGACACCTTCTTGAATTATGACCCCATTTCCTTGCAAAATTCACATTTCAATGATGTTCCTTTCCTCTTCAAACTTGTACCTTCTGGATTTAAATCTGGAATATCATTACTTTTCCTCCTAACAACTTTAGGCCTGGCTACATGGGTATGTTTAACTGGTGGCAAAAATGGATCAATCCCAGTAGGATCCCACTCAGATCTATGCCTTTTAGGCTCAATGTTGTGACTGTAAACCTTTATATATATGTCCTTAGTTAAACACTCTTATACATATGTGTTTGGATCATGTCCTATTTTGTTAATGCATGACACATCATGATCACAAGGTATTCCAGACAAGTCCCACCTCCTACAAGTACATGTTTTTTTTCTCCAAATCCACCACAAATGAATAACCCCAAAAGTCATAGTACCTGTAAACCTTCCACCACCACCTGACCACAATAGCACTCCACCCCCACACTGACTTTTCTATTTTTCTAATTTTTTGGCTATTCTAGGGCACAATACACCATTATGTTTCAACATATTTCCCTCTTTTTAACAATCATATTCATGCAATATAATCCAAGTCCTTCTAGACACTCTATTACTGGTTTCACTCTACCATTAAGAATTTTGCTATTAAATACCTCACAATGGTTATTGACATACATGTCACTTTTGCATATGGTCTGAAAATGAAACCTACTCCACTGACTAGGTGGCTTAGGAGCTAACCATTCATATGCACTCTTATCTTCCTTTTTTAACACCTTCATTGCCTTTTGAAAGACATAAGGGTTTGTAGCTTTGGCAACATTTTAAACTAATTTTCTTAAACCAAACCCTTTATGTTTTTGTCAAAAGTTCCTATATAAATGCATGACATAATGTCTGTGTTCAGCACCTGGGACAACAACTTCTAAAGCATTAATCAAACCCTGAGGACAAAAAAAGTAATTTATCTGAAAGATGCAATAAATGTAATAATTGATGGAATAAAGTATATATAAATGGAGAGTTGTTTATACCATTTGTTTATCTAAAATGAATGTCCAACCTCCATCATTTGTAATCCCAAGATCTTCCACCAACAAGTTCATAAACCACAACCAAGACTGAGTGTTCTCAGATTCAACAATGGCCCAAGCAACTGATCACATCCCATTGTTAGGGTCAACACCAACTGCAGTTAATAACTGACCCCCATATGGTTCTTTGAGAAAACAACCATCAAGCCCCACCAGTGGTTTGCACCCCAATTTAAATCCTTCTTTTAGTGGCTGCAGACAGACATAAAATCTCAAAATATGTCAAAGTCTTGTCCATGCTTTGGTTCTGCTCTATTTTAGACACAACTACTCCTAAGCATAACTCTTCTAAGCTCTGCAGCATAGTCCAAAACCATTCCATACTCCTCAGCACTCCCTTCAATGTTTTTCATTGCTCTTTTCTTAGCTCTGTATGCTAGGCTCCTTGATACCCCTAATATCCAAATCTTTAACTACTTTAGTACGAAACTGATCTAATCCCCATGTTAGATTCATCCGAAGATCATCTTCATATTTTTTGGCAATTCATGCTGCATTTATAAAATAATTATCCCACTCTCTGTCACAAGTATGCACTTTTTGTAATCTAGTGATTTTAAATGTGAGCTCTCTTTGCAACTTTGCAACATAGAAGTACCATGTACATGGCTACACATACCTTTCTTAGATCTTATTTGACAAGTTCTTCTTTAAATACACCTTCATTCCTTGTTTGATGCCATGATTTCTGATTGTTGCCCTCACTTCAGGTACATTGGTAAATGTTGTTAGTTCCCAGAGGCACAATAGTTATCTAGAAGGGTGGTTGAATAGATATTTTAAATTTTCTTTTTCAAAATACTTGTCAGATTTGTTAATGATTTAACCACAGCGGAATTTAAGATTTGTTTGTTCCCTTTTAAGATAAACCAAGTTAATAGGTGATAAACAGTTATGACATATATAACAGTTATAGCAAGAATATAAAAGACACAGTGTTTTTAAATGGTTCAGAGCACTCAAGGCTCCTAGTCCACTCTTTTACTCCTCGAGTAGGAAATCCACTAAGAATGTCTTTACAATCTTCGAATCACTTAGATTCTTTCAAGACCAGCAGTCTTGGGACTTCTTAGTTCACTTAGAACTCTTCAAGTTCAGCAGACTTGGAACTTCTTACTTGACTTTATGAGAGTTAAGCTCTTGAGTTGTGCTACTCAGTTACCGTTAAGCATGTGTTCAAAAGAACTGAGTAGCTGAGCAAGCTTTCTTTCTAGATCGTAGAGTTTGGTGTTTATGTGTTTTTCAGCTTTTCGTTGTGTGCTTGCTTAATCTCTTGCATCTGCATCTGATTTGTATATAAGGTGCCTTTGAAATATGTCAGTTTAAAGGCATCCGTTGAAGCATTAATTATATTTGACATTTCTGAGCACTGATGGTGACTTCTTGGAAATCTCCTGTTCAGCCGTCTGACCCACTGATACGGCAGACTGTTATCTCACCCAACACCTGAAAAGGTGTTTTCAGCTGACATGTAGTACTTTCCTTAGCTTCTTCAATACGTTTCTTCGTTATATACTAAGGATGAGTGTTGGGTCATTGAGATTCCCGAGAGTCTCAACGTCTATAATCCATTCCATATTTGTTGTAATTTATTCTTCAATAAATGGACAAAGCTCGATGCTTCTGATGCAGACAGATGATCCACTACGATCATGATCGTGGTGTCTAGTTCATGATTGATTCAGCTTGTGAATGAGACACTACGATCTCTTTTAAGCACTTGTAGACTACGATCCTTGCTTGCTTGATTTGCAGACTCTACGCTTCCGAGAATATACTACGATTCTTGATTTGGCTTGGCAGGCGTTTGGACCAACTCTATGATTCTGAGTGAGGCCCTCCAAAGCAGACTACGATTATGTAGCAATTTTCTTGATACTCTACGATTCTGCCTTGACTTCTGCAATCCCTCGGCTAGCTCGACAGACTACGATTCTGTCGATGCCTATCTATTACATCTCAAAATAGATCAACCTAACAACTTTGATATTTTCTTCTATACATTCATTTACATAATGATAAACATAAAGCACAGATCAACTGAACAATTTTGATCTATCACCTAAGTCCTTGTACATATGTTATTTGAAGGACTTTACATATGAGCATGTTTATTTACTTTCAACATCAAATTTTAATATGTAATTCCCAACAAATGTTATTCCTAATTCAAACTCAGGACTATGACACCTTTCCTAAATTCTGGATATCCTTTATGTTCTTGTTCAACTGGTTCAGGATCAAACTCATCAACCCTAGGCATCCTTTTCACATTAGAGTCATCATAGTCGGAGGATGAAAATCCTGATATATGTGGTTATTCTTGTGAAGTTTGGGTTTCTGCAGTTTATTTTCCCTTCCCTTGACAAATCTTTTTCCTTTTTCAAAACCTTTTCCTTTGTCTTTCTGTGTTACAGTTGCACCTTCATCCCCAAATGCATCATCCTCATCCCCCCAGTCTGATCACCCTTAGCCCCATCCTCAGTCCCCCTAGTTTGATCACCGTCTACCCCCTCTCCAAATTCATCTCTCATACACCCCAGTCTGATCACCCTCATCCCCCTCCCCAATTTCACCATCCTTTTCATTATCAGGTGGTTCTTCCACAGAACTATTCACATAACTTTTATCAGTCGACTCTATTTCATAATCCCCAATTGATATCAAATCTCTACATTCATTATTATTACCACATTCAATTTCAAAGTCAGCTTTTGCTCCCACATGTCTAATCAGCTCCAAATATATTTCAATTAGCCTACTGGGAAGGATAGGCACACATTGTTAAAACATCATCATTTTCTAACTTTCATAATCCCCTCTCCATAACATTTACATGTGACTTATAATGGAACTATAGGTGTCCAACTTGATATCTCAACTCCTTCCCCATGTTAACTGTCAAGTAAAGAGATGTAATCAAGATGATAAAAATCAAAAAAATTAAAAGCAACTCCCAATTATTGTACATGTGGGCTCTCTTCAAAGTGTCCGCCATGGATAAATTTAACCTTAAAATATTCCTTATTGCCTTCAAAGCCATCTGAATCATCTAAATTTGACTGTAAAATACTCCTTATGGAACCGAGGGACGAACTATTATCCATCTGAATTCTCAAGTATAAAGGGCAACAACAAACAGAAAAAAAATAGTTACCCGTTTAGCATACATCCTCCAAAATGCCTTCATCTGATCAGTAAGCATGAAAAGCACAGATGTTTTGGACCCATCACATTAGTCATGCACAAACAGGTTATGCCCAACAATAGTGCAAAGACAAGTCCCCCACATCGAATTAAACTGGAATTTAAGTTAGTTTTCCTTACAAAAGGCCTAGTAAGTAACAATTGCAAAGCATGATTCACCAATCACAATACAAATTACATCATTTTTGCCGAACATAAGAAAACATTGTTCAACACTTCCCTAGCACCCTATGCATAGTAATTTAAGCTTGCTTTCTTCTTAGCCTGAACCTGGATGATACCTTCATTGAAATCTTCATGGTTCACCTGGAAAAAGGAACATGGATATTGTATTAGAAGTGTTTTAACACACGAGAACATACCCAATTTAAACACTTCATTGTTGCACACTATCTAACTGGCATTGATACAATTGTGCAGGACTGATACTGTATGATAAATAAATTATAAGTTATGTCTGTTTAATTGCACTCGACTTTTCACAATTTGAGCCCAATCACAAGTCTTCCAAATGTTAGTATGCACACACAAATACAAAAAAGATGAAATATGAAAGTCAATGATTGTCGTGCGAGTTTGCTATTCCTCTTTATTGTGAGTTTATTTCTTCCTTAGCAAGGCTAGTGGTTCTTGTAATTTTAACACCATTAGTGTTAGGTACACTTTTTTAAACTGTGAATGAGAGTATTGAAGTTGATTATGAAATTTATTGTACTTGTAAGAATATCCCTTTAAGGAGGGTTTTTTTTCCTTAAAAAAAATATACAGGATAGATAGAAACCTCAGTGGCATCACGACGTAGAGCTAGCATGCCTGCCTCTACACACACAGCTTTCAACTGCGCTCCATTGAAATCATCCGTGGAACGGGCCAGCTCCTCAAAATTCACATCTGGGTGGACATTCATCTTTCGAGAATGGATCTACAAACCAATATATTCCGAAGCAATTAAGGGTTTTTGTACAAGTGAAAAAGAAATGTAAAAAATTGTAAAGAGTCGACAAATATCTTGAACAGTAAACCTGTAAGATCCGAGCTCTGGCTTCTTCAGTAGGATGTGGAAACTCAATTTTACGATCCAACCGCCCAGAACGCATGAGAGCAGGATCTAAAATATCAGCTCGATTCGTTGCTGCTATTACCTGCAATTTATAAATGTACAAAAATTTACCTATCAAATCAGCACAGGATCACAAAGAGCACTGAAATAAAGGCCTTGACATTGTCCTCCGTAGCAAATAAATAGGAGATAACATCAAAATGGTAATATGACCATCCAGCCACATTTTGATGACTAATACATAATACCTTTGCTACACAGAATTCAAGGTCTTAATAATAATATGGCAACGCTAAATGCCACTTTGGTATTCACAGATGACCAGAAAACGGAACTACTTGACCAAAAGGGGAGATAAGAAATACCTTTATTCTGTCATCACTACTAAAACCATCTAGCTGATTGAGTAGTTCAAGCATTGTCCGTTGCACCTCTCTGTCCCCACTAACTTCACTGCATTTTGAATCAAAAGAATTATAATCAATTCTATTTCAAGTTTGCAACGAACCAAAAAATAAAATAAAAATCGAATAGTTGAAAGAGCAAATAGACATGAGAAAGACATGTTGTACCTGTCGAACCGCTTTGTGCCAATAGCATCAATTTCGTCAATAAAAATGATGCAAGGAGATTTTTCTTTAGCAAGCTGAAAAGCATCACGAACAAGTTTTGCTCCATCTCCAATGAACATCTACATACACACTAACTCCCATTTTATTAAAAAAAATTAAGATTATTTCATCACAGAAAGATCATTAAGCCATTGTGAATAGGCAATTGCATAATTGATTGCTTGAATCAACAATTAATTATTGATTTTACATCAAGAAATTATGTACCGATTCTTCTTAATAATAATTCAGTGGTTCAATATAAACCCCAACGAGGGTCATTATAATCATCTCATTCATATAGATTAAGCTCCCATTATATTAACTTTTATATTGATGTTAGAAGAAAACAACAAAATTAATAATCTGATGTATCGATATTGCAGCATTTTCAAATCCTATGTGGCATTATATTTTCACATATACTTTCTGTAATTGAAGCTCGGCAACTTATCAATTATACTACAACTAATGTCACAGAATAAATATAAATTTACACAAAAATAGCGAAAGAGTTAACAAAGGATGCAAACCTGGACAAGTTGAGGGCCTGCTAGCTTCAGAAAAGTAGCATTTGTTTGGGCCGCACATGCGCGAGCCATTAAAGTTTTCCCAGTCCCAGGAGGTCCATATAAAAGCACACCTTTGGGTGGACGAACTCCTAACTTCTGAAACCGCTCCTTGTGTGTCATTGGCAAAACTATAGCTTCAACTAGTTCTTGGATCTGTCAACAATAATATAGATCAAAGAAAAATGTGATATAATAGTCAAGCATGAAATATTCCAAAAACCAGTATACATCATCTTAAGGTGAGAAACTTGCCTGTTTCTCTAGGCCTCCAATGTCATTGTAGTCTTCAGTAGGTTTTTCATCAACCTCCATGGCCTTGACTCGGGAGTCATACTCTGAGGGCAAGGTATCGAGAATCAGGTAACTATCTTTATTCACCCCAACCAAATCACCAGGCTTCAACTTATCAGGGTCAACGAGACCAACCACAGGAAGGAAAATAGTCTGCAGTAGAGACGAAATAAACACAATTTGCTTAATTTTAGGGAAATCAAAGCAAAACTACATGCTCAATCTCAAAATATTATAAATGTCAACTGAAACTAAGAAAATTATAATATTATCAACAGAAACATATTGTGAAAAGGAAGTCTAACAATCCCAATCTGGCTCCCGTATCCATAATAGGATTACTTGTATTATTTTAAATTTTAAGAATATTAGAAGAACAAAAGGCTTATAAAATCACTAGAAAATCTGTGTTAAAGGATTGTTTTACTCGCTGCATATATTAAGTTGTTCCTCACATGCCACTCTTCCCAAAGGAAACAACACCATATGGGAAGTTGCGGAGGGCTTGAGATTTACAAATCTACACCAATTTATAACCCTTGTTTTATACGAAAAAAAAGCAAACAAAAATGAAGCATATGTTAATTTGTAAAAAAAATAAAAGAAAAAGGAAATGTAAAATTACAGATAAACAAAATCTTACTTACCTGGCGTGTAGATGTTTTCAATACAACACATTTCCCCTTCCTTTGTGAGTCGAGATCAATATTTGCACCGTCTTCTTCAGCCTCGTCCTCTGGGTTCATTTCCAAAATCTAAAAGCATAGATAAAGAACAAGTGAGTGGCAAACAGCACAAGCAGAACTCATAATAGAACAATTAAACTTATAGAGCTCATATTGGTTTAAATGTAAAATCAATTATTTCACTAGAAACTCCCTTTTAATAGTATCTTATAAATACATATATGTGGGCACAAATGGGCAATGGCTAACACATATATACAACTCGCAAATACATCATTCTCATCAGTAAAACAAAATATATCCCTTGTGATTCTTTATTATTTTATACTAAAAGGAACATTTAGTCATGATCCATTTATTCTTTTAGCTTCCCCATGAAATCTAGAATTGTTAACTTGAAAGTGGAATCTAATTCTTTTTACGAATTTATATAAAGATGAGGAATTTACGATTAGGCGGAAGAGCTTGAAACCCATATAATTTAGTAAGCAAGTTTCATATTGCAGATTTATAGAGGACAAGGCACAGTACCCATTACCCAACCATGCAAAGATGTAACGAGTGTATCAAACATACTTGTTACTACATTCAGTTATGCTGTAAAAAATTACTCCTCCATTCTAAACCAGTTGTCCACATTTACTTGTTTGAATGTTCCCAAACCTTATCACCTCTTGGAGCACATTCAGTTTTGATTTGTTAATAATAGATGGGATAAGAAGGTACTGCCTATATCTAAATGAGGGTCGAAGTAAAACATCTAGGGAGAGGTGGGATCATTACTGAGGTTATCAGCAAAAGGCATTTAAAGCCCAGAATACCACAATTCGCAAAAAAATGACTAAAAATTCATGAACCTATGTTATACCTCCTCTCCTCTATTTCTCTCTCTCTTTCTCCCTCTTCCATTTTTTGATCTAGCAGCAGTCCCACTCTTTTGTTGACCAAATAACTAATAACAAGAATATTATAAATAATTCAATTTTATTAAGTTGCTCATATACCCTTTTTTAAATACCCCTTGGTTTATACTTATGCCATCATTAAAAGATTACGAGGATTTAAAAAGAGGAAATCAGAAATAAAGTCCAACAAAGGGTAATTGCGAAATTAATCACTAAAAGATGATGATCCTATCTTTGAACCATTTGCAATTTTAGATCGCCAATGAAAAGGATAATATACAAGAAAAACCTAAATTGCTCTTTGGCAAGCCAAAAATACAAAGCAAGTTAAGCTAATTAACTAAATTACCTCAACGATATTGCCAACCAAGTAAGGAAGTTGCTTGTTTAGTTTTATTTTTTCTTGATTCTCCTTAATCTTCTCCTTAAAGGAGTCCAACTCAAGATTGGTCCTTTGTGACTCCTCCTGTTCCAGCGCATTGCGCATTTTAGATACAAATAAGTTAACATATAATATATATATATAGAGAACGAAAGACATCGGGTAACCTTGAGTATTCGAATCTCGTTATCTAGAAGGCGAGAAGCCCTAACTATGTCATCAGTGGACATAGATGCGAGCTGGTCATCTTCGAAACTACTATCTTCAACCATCGGCGATGCCATAACTTCTGATATCCTAGAACACACAGCAAAAACAAATAGAGTTTTAGAGAGAGAAATATGAGAGAGCCTTTCGGGCCCGTTCGGCAACAACTTATTTTAAAATGACTTTAAAATATAAGTTGACTCATAAGTTATTTTAAGCGGTAACTTATAAGTAAAAGCGTTCGACATCAATTTGAATTATAAGTCAGAAATTAAGTTAAAACAAGTTATGAAGGTGTTCGGCTGATAATGACTTATAAATTAAAATTAAATGTAAAGATTACTAAATTTTTTTTTAATAAAAAGATACATTGATTCAATATCATTTCATGGTCATCATGGAAATGTGTTGATTATGCTTGTAATATGGTAAGGATTGCTTATAAATTGATCTGTCATAACACTTCAAAGAAATACTGATAGACATTTCCATCTAATGGAAGTGATTCTTACTATTAACGAAGCAGTGGCTTTAACTCATTTGCGGTACAGACGTTGATATGAACCTGAACAGAATTCACTATTGTTGGTGTCTTGGGAGATTATTATAATTGATATGCAAACAGGAAATCATTATCAACAAGGACAGATTATTGAAATTGATGTAGAAGATCCTGTCCTAGAGTTAATTTATGCTTCCTGATCCAACTGATCAATCACCAGTGACATGGCCATCTTTATAAACCTAAACAGCAACTACTAAGAGAAGAAAAAGGTATATACAAAATCTAAAACTGCAGTTTCAAACAAATTAGGACTACCCAAGTTGCCAAGCAAATTGAAACACTTGTAATTGCATTGCAATTAGTCAAAATAGAGAATAGAGAAGAGATGTGGGTAATTCAGCCAAAATGGTACCACAACAGATACTCAGTTTCAGTGTGTTTGTTTTTGATAAGAATAAATATCTTGAACTTGTATGTTTGTTTGTGATAAGAATAATAACTTAATTACAAGAAAAGATTACATAAAATACACCAGGGGTTAGCTCAAATCAAATCTATAAAGATTTCGATTTAATATTTTATCATATTCTTCAATCAGACACACAATGTGTTTATCTCCCCTCCCCATACCCCTTGCCCCTACCCCTTATTTGAAATTTTTCCGATCCCTTTATTCCTTCACTTTCTATCTAATCCATAAACACCAAATAATAATATAACATGACTACACGAGACATGATACTCACACAACCAAAATACATAGTATAATATTAACAACCATTAACAAACTAAAAAATGCTTAACAAATATTTGCACCAACTATGCTTAAAAAGATGCAACCTTATCGCTTAAGGACCAAACACTTTATTTATTATTAAGTCCATTTGTGCTCAGCTCTTGTAACATACTCCTTTTGTCCTCATTTATCAGAAATATCATAGTCCTGTTAATTGCTAGGGAATATGTATTTGAAGATATCATATTTTTATACACAAGCTCCAACACAATACTGCAACTTACAAACGTATATCAACTCATGAATTGTAATTGATTTCCCCATCCGTCTTCCCTGCCAACTTTTTTCCAAGACAGATTTCTAATATAGCTAGTACATCTCCTCAATATCATCTTCTCCAAACTTACCTTTCACCAAATAATGTAACTACTCACTAGTACAGGTAATTACTTACTAGTACAGGTAATGGACTTAACACTCAGATTTACAACAACCCAAAGTGGAAAAATTAATATTCTTCCACTACATTTATTGCTATATATAATACAAACTTACCAAATTTATGATATGAATTGGCTAAAACGGAATTCGTTACCCTCTTCACCTAAATACAATTACATAGTCATGCGATGGCCAATACATACATTCACTGAAAAACCAACTTCACCCAAAAAAGGCCCATTTCAACTGTGTAAAAAATAAGGTTCGCTACACCAGATGAACGAAAAATTAAAAGTCCTCGGCTGTTTTCCAAACCATGATCAATAGACACTAACTGCAGCAGAATACACTTAATTCAGAATTCATCATCAGTCTATGTTCAAAAGCTTACATAGATTCAAAGCCATTTTTACTTCACGATATGCAATCTACAATTCTCAGAACAACAAAGTTCTCTTTTTTTTTAATTTATATTTTGACAAAACCAAAACAACAAAGTCACATATAGATAACATACTCATCTTTTATATTACAGTCGAAATTAAAAAGGTAAAGAAGAAGAAAAACCACATGCCAAATATTCAAACATAACCTAATACACATATATACATATCAAATATTTGGTCTAGGGTTTGGTACCTAACAGAAATCGAAGGAGTAGAAGGAGTAAAAGTCGCTGGGGGAAAGAGGGAGAAGCCAATAAATTGACGGATCGAGCGAAGAGAAAGCAGGGCAGAGATTCAATTTTAACTTTCAGCAAAGCCAGGAGAGACGAGTTTTATTTTCGCCGTCTTGTTCCAAAAGCAAATTATACTGAAACGGGTATGGACGGAAAGGGAATGGATAGTTCGGGCAGTCTTGTATTTAAAGGCCCAACTTAATTCCGTTTTTTTTGGGTTTGTGCATTCTTGGATATTTACTAAACTTTATTTGATTTAATAATTTTTATTTTATTTTATTTTGCTAATTTGACACACCAGTCTACACACCCTCGTTATACCTCATGTTTTGGATACACGTCGGGTCAAAAACCTTCGGTATACGGTAGACTTAGGCTGTGTTCGTTTAAGTCTGAATATTTTTTAATAGATTAACTCAGATCTGATTCGGTTAGAGGTTAATCTTATTTGGTAAAAAAAAAATTTGTCTCTTAATACTTCTTAATCGGTAAGATTTAAATCTATTTCTAAACCATTTAGAGGTGAGTGTAAACAAAATTGACTATTTTTGGACAAAAATAACCTCATCAATATTTCAAAATTCTTTTTGTATCCCTCATCTCTCTAATTATTTTCCGGACCATCCAGCTAGGCAATCTTCTCATTTCTATCTGCTTCATTGATGAGAGAAAGCTTCAATCAATTTTGCTGGGACAAAAAAAATGTATTGGGTCCTCCGCTCTTCTTTCTCCTCCTCTCTCGTCTATTAATTCTATGGTTTGTACCAACAACAAAATCAACTCACTTTTGGCACAACTCCCAGAAGTTCTCATAGATATGCTTGGGTATAATCAAACAAAAACAACTCTCTTTCCCCTGTTTTTTTCCTTCTTACTAGATTTTTGACGGCGGGAGACTTGTATTTTGTTCTATTTGGGCTGCTCGCTGGTGACTAGCGATTTAAGGAAATAAAGGGTTTGGGGGAGGAGAGAGAGTGAAGGGAAGAAGATAAGAAGAGGAGTTTTAAAATAGTAGAATATTTAGTGAATTAGAAGTTTCAACTTAGAACATGTTTGATTCTACTTAATTTTATATTTAACAAAAAAAAAAGAGTTTTTTTGCTGAAATTGAATATGGTGGGTGGAGTGTTAAAATGATAAAATAATATTATTCAGACATTTTAAAAAAAGTAATTATCAAACAACATTTCTTCATTCAGATACAATTTTAAACATATGCTCTATATTATTCAGATGTCTAAGCTGTTCAGATCTTAACATTCAATTTTATCAAACACAACCTTAGGGGTTGTTTGATAAAAACTGAATGAATCTGAATTTGAATATGAATCTGAATGAAAAAAGTTGTTTGATAATTGATATGTCTGAAATATCTGAATAATAGTATTTTACTATTTTACCCATCTAAACTATGCTGAACAAGTACACAATTTTGTCTGGACGTATTTAAAAAAATTAAATACAATATTCATTGTACAACAAATAAAAATAAATAATTCAAACAAATTATCAAACAAAGTACTGAATAATTCAAACAATTTTAACCCAAGTTTCATAGAAAATAAGAAATGTAACGAGTTAAACAAACATGTCAACATAATAATAAAATTACATTAATTTTAGTGAGCCACTTTATAGGTTACGAGCAATTTGGTCACGTAGATTGTTCATATATTGTATGCCTTGAGGGCCCCATTGCACTGCATCTTGCTCTCCTTCGTGATTTTCTTCATATTGTTCATCATCTCCATCAATTGTATACTTGTTCAACATAGTTGATCTATGTAATAACTCCATCAATTGTCGCATCAATTCTTGACATTGCGTACTTGATCTATGTAGTAACTTCAATATATAAGCATGTCCGCCCAAGATTGAAGTGATATCTCTAATTCTTGGTATGTTTGTTGAACGAATTCGTTTCAAGTAACAACACATAATGATTAAGCATAAAAGTTGATCTTAATAGTCATGCTTGACCTATTTCCAAAAGCAGTGATAGCAAAAATATTAAGAAAAATATGTTTGAAATATAATGAAACTCACGTAATGACCATATGTCAAGTTCAACAAATCACGATCCATCAAAACAATAAGCACATATAATAAGTTACTAAATAAATATATATCAAAAGTAACAAGTTCATACAAAAGTTATGGCCAAAAATCAAAAAAGTAACCCTTTGCACCCAAAATAATAAGTTTTGGCCATCGATCCATACAAAATATTAAAGTTTTAACTAAAATCATCCGATAGTAAATATTTAAGTAGACTAGAAATCCTAACTTGTGTGAAACCATTTCAACCCAAGCTTCATTCTCATCGTCTTCTAGGAGCATCCATTGTTCCCTATAACTTGCACTCTCACAAAATATCCCAAGTGCCATTTTGTGCAATGAATTTTGTGATCCCCACCCAAGACGATTTAATTTATATTTGCACTCCTTCAAGTAAGGTCCACTATTGCTATTCACAATGAGCTTTAAGGCTTTACACATCTCTTCCTCTATTTCGGAGTTTTTAGATTTTTTTATTGAATTCTTCGCTTTTTTCGTTGGCCTTTGTTCTTCAAAGTTGGGAGTGGAAGCATGTGATTGGTACCCGGTGTTGATGAATTTAGAGGAGGGTTTGAGGACTCTTGAGCTTGAGTACTAAAAGGGATATCCTCGATACTAAGAATTTCTAAATCCTTATTTGGTTCAACGATCCTATCCCTTTCAGAGCTAAGTCTCCAGCCATCAATCCCCGTAGTTGCAGCTCCATAATAGAGTTGAGTGCAAAACTCAGGAAAACTTAAAGGTGAAGTCCTCAAGGAGTCAGCATGCTTATTTGCCTGTATCCAAAAATCATTCCCAACATGTTATTCACATGTTTAATAATTTAACAAGCTTTTATGGTTAACTTAAAAAAATAGTTACTAACCTTTGATTCTAGCTCCCATTCCTCATCCGTGAAGTTGAACATGTTAGTTATGGGATCATAATAATTTTCGGTCTTTCTTTTTAGTTGACACCATGCAGTATATTTTCCCTTTATATAATCATAACGATTTTTCATTTGCTTATGATTTACAATAAAATTGTAGGCGCTCTTCAGTATTTCTCCCACTTTTGACTATGAATATGGCTTAAGACTACCGCCTAGCCTACCATTTTCTATAACCTCGCCAATACATGCTTCAAGAAAAGTTTTCATTACATTTTCATTTCTCCAACTCAATCTTGATTTTCGTTGATTTTGAGTGTCACCCGATTGTTCTATGCCTAAAACAAATAAAAGGATGAATTTAGAGATTCTAATCCTAACAATAAACAAATTTACTATAAACAAATATACTTTTTGGGTCAATTATCTCAATTCTATCATTAATAAAATAATTCAAATAGTATCAACATTGGACAGATGATCTCAACTATGGCTAATATTACAAAATAGGGGCAAGCCTATTCATCAAATAGAGGCAAGCCTATTCATACTGGGGGTAAGAATATTCATCATCCAGGGGCAAGACTATTCATCATATACGAGAAAGCCTATTCATTAAGTTGGCTTGGAATCGGCATTAAAAACTACAGTTGGGATCTCAATTTCCATTAGAGAATCCTGGATTCAGGTTTGCATAAACATGATAACTTTGCATAAACCTGAAATTCATTCTGGGGGCAAGACAATTCATAATAAAGGGGAAAGACAATTCATCATATAGGGGTAAGCCTATTTAATTTCCATTAGAGAACCTTGGATTCAGGTTTGCATAAACATGATAACTTTGCATAAACCTGAAGCTCCCCCTATTTTCTTCCTTTCATTAATACATTTGACAAACCATCTGAAAACATTAAGGCCGAAATTCATCAAATAGGGGCAAGCCTATTCATAACGGGGGCAAGTGGTTTTATTACCAAGGGTAAGTTGTGCCCCCAAAATGGTCCACACGACCCATTCTGAGTCGCCAGATATCATACTATAAAAATCAAATATAAACTTCATTTATACAAGTGTTGAGTTGTCGTATAGAATACGACCACAGTTAACTATGAGTTTTAATACAAATGAATGTAACTCTCATGGTACCTCGACCACAACCTTACAATGATACTTTACATAAAAGTATAGTTAAAAACTGTTTTAGAAATTAAAATATTTGGGAAGTGCTCAAGGAAACCTTCGTACATGGGAGGCCATGCGTCTAGATTATGATAAATATCATATGTCCACAGAATTATCCTTGGTTAACCCAATAGACCCCAAAGAAAAACGAGAAGATTACTATCATCTTCTTTCCAATGGTGAGTCTTCTCTTGACATATAATTATCTCCGTTGTCTCCAAGTGAAAATTATATTTCAAATAAACTCCAAGATCATATAGGTAGTGCTCGTAGATATACTCAGCAAGTGGATGTGCACAACCTTGTCTTATGATAACACGAAGTTGTATGTCATTAGACATCTTGTATGATAGTGGCAAAACACCTTTTCAAAGTTGGGTTCACCTCACCCTATTGGATTCACCAAATATAACTACTAAATAAACTTTTTTATACTGCTTAGGGAGTACCTCCACAGCTAGAGACCACCGTTCTAATCCTCTTAATACCCTGATCGACCCAGCTACACTTTTATTACTTTAAAGGAATTGTGAAGCAAAAGGGTGAGCACAACTAGCCCAGTAAAGAATATAATGACTAAAAATAATTACATTATCAATAGCTTTCATCAATAATAACTTAGAGATTTAGAACATATGGTAGATGATAAAACTTTTCAACTATAGTTGCAGCGGAACGAGCAATCCATTAAAAGAGTCAAACAGACCATCAGATCATATAAATAACTCATAATCATAATTGTTGTGACTCCCCCAAAACAGGTCCAATCCATCCAACCCATTCTGAGTCGCCAAATACATGGTACAGAAAGCAAACTACAACTTCAATAATACAATTGTCGTGCAAAATACGACAACACATACTGTGAGTTTAAATACAAATATTGTCTTCTAGACAATATCCACACTCAAATAAATCCTCATTACAATTATTCAAACACTATTTTACAGAAATAGTGAGGACTGCTAAAACATCTTTCTAGAACCATCACTCCATACCCCGACTAGATCCTGCTATGTTCTCACCTCCTGAGAAGAAAAATGGAACAAAAAGGAAAAGGGTGAGCTCAACTAGCCCAGTAAAGAATATTGTGACTAAGATAATATACAAACAAATTATCGTTAGTCTTCAACAGGGAAAAATCTGATAGAATATAATCGACAACAAGTTTTAGATCAACAACTGCAGCGGAAACAGCAAACCATTAGAAGAGTCAAGTAGAGAAAGAATTCTACTATCTTCTAAGATTTAAAAGTCCATCATCAATATTTTATCCCTGTAACATCAATTAATAATCATCTTTATCCAAATATTCATCTTTGCACTACAGGCCAAAGATATTCATTTGTATCACCTGTCAGTCATGTTCATCTCAATACCTGTTCATCTTTGCACTACAGGCCAAAGATATTCATCAAGTAATCATACATCTTTGCACTACAGGCCAAAGATATTCAGTAATATCATCATTTAGGACTGAGGATGATGAAAAATATCTTAAAGAGAACGAATCCAGTGAGATAGAAGGACAAATATTAGGGATTCGTATAACAATTTATCCAAGATCAATAATACTTCATAATAATCAATTGTGAAGCAGAATTCAAAAAAATAAAGATCAAAACATGGATACAATCAAAGATAGTAACCATAATAGACATCTTGGACAAAAAGGGAAAATTTTATTTTTTGGTGAATAGTGCCGTATTCGTGAATAGTACCGTATACGTGAATAGTGCCATATACGTGAATAGTAATCCCGACACAAAAATTTCCAAATTTGATAAAAACTCATATCAATATTACAGCATAATGATATTGAAAAAAAATAATATCATTTAAGAAGAAAATAATATCCCTTACCTCAAGATATCAGTACTTCTGGTCGGAATACCGGTATAAGGCTGAAAGAAACTTGCTCTGATAAATAGAAACTCTCAAAGTATCTAAATACTCACAAAATACACTCAATAATCTAGAGAGAGAAAGAGAGAAAACTTGTTTCTGGTGTGATTTTCAATTCTAACTTAGCCCTCTATTTATAGGAAAATTTTAGTAGGTTTGACCTGCAACCTGATGGCTTTACCTGCTACTATTCCCACCCACCACATTTGAAATATAATTCAGCACATTTCTTCACCAACCACAAGTGGGGCCCACCAATTCTAGAATTTTCCATCAAAATGATAAACTCCGAAAATTCAATAATTTCTGAACCAGTCATCTCGTAAAATTCATAATAAATCATACGTTCATTTTTAACGGTTCAAAATTTGTGGACATATACTCAACTTATATATGTATAACATATCCAAAAATTACCACGATCCAACGGTCGGATTAAAAATTATAACACCCGCAATATTTCTCAAAAACCCTGATTTGATTTTTAATACCTCCATTCCGATAAAAATACTGATAAAACACCTCAACATTAACTCCTTCATTTTTAACCACAAAAATATATCTCTCATTTATATCCATATAAAATAAATATTTCCTTATTATATGAATCAATAATTAATTATTCACAAATAATATTACAGAATCACATTTATGACAACCAGGCCGTTCCCAAGAAAGAGGGGGCTTTCCAATAAGGATTTCTCCTTACTGGCGCGCAATTAGATGACCAAACCTCTCCTTAGACAGAACTTTCTAGACATTGCCAATAATGTTATATAATAATATTATTCAAATAATATGAATTATTGATCTGATAATGGAAAATACTGTACAACAACAATTATTGAAACAACAATAATATAAAATATCAATGCAACAATTATTGAATCAATAAAATAAAATATTGAACAATAACTACTGTAACAATTATTGAGTAGTGCCTTCTTACGTAAGAATTAATAATTGGTGCAATACCGTGTGCTACTGTATTTTAATCACCGGGTATTCCAATAGTATTAACGGTAACAACTACGCCGTTATTTATAAATAACTTATACTTGTCATTTTCTTCATCCAATCGCTTTCCGTTATGGGGCCCACACAAGGCTGCGCCGTCGTACGAATATTCTCCGACAGCAAGAATATTCCACGACCAAACGAATATTCCCCGACAAAATGAATATTTTATAACCATTTACTTATTTTGCAAAATTTGCACATTTCACCCATAACCAAAGTATTATATCAAATTAACCCCTTATTATTCACAATAATATTTAGAGAAAATTTGATTTTATTCATTAATAAGTTGGGGTCTTACAACCTCCCCTTCTTATGAAATTTCGTCCTCGAAATTGACGTACGTACCTGATGTTTCAAAAAAGTGAGGATACCTCACTTTCATTTCTGATTCTAACTCCCAGGTCATTTCTTCAATAGCATGGTTTCTCCACAAAATCTTAACTTGTGGTATAACCTTCGTGTAGGACATGCTCTTTCCTATCCAAGATCTTAATAGGTACCTCCTCGTACGTTAAATCTTCAGCTATCTCGTCTGGTTCTAACTCAATAATGTGGTTCGGGTCTTTAACATATTTACGAAGCATAGATATGTGAAAAATATTATGAACACGAGACATGCTTGGAGGTAATGCGAGTCTATATGCCACATTTCCTATTCGCTCAAGAATCTCAAATGGACCAACAAATCTTGGATTGAGCTTTCCTCTCTTCCCAAATCTTGTAACTCCCTTCCATGGTGCAACACGTAATAATACGTGATCCCCAATATTAAATTCCACGTCCCTCCGATGAAGATCCGCATAACTCTTTTGTCGATCCTGTGCCGTTTGTATACGTTGTCGAATCGTTTGGATCTTCTCTGTAGTAATGCGTACCAACTCTGGTCCCAACAATGTTGCTTCACCCACCTCGTCCCAGCATACTGGAGAACGACATTTTCTTCCATACAACGCCTCGAATGGAGCCACACCTATGCTCGCTTGATAACTGTTGTTGTAGGAGAATTTCACCAATGGTAGGTACTTATCCCAACTCCCTTTGAGATTTAGGACACAAAGTCTTAATAGATCTTCAAGAGTTTGAATAGTCCTCTCTGATTGTCCGTCCGTTTGAGGATGGTATGCCGAACTGAATCGTAAATCCGTGCCTATAGCTTTCTGCAAGCTAACCCAAAATCGTGAAGTGAATCTTGGGTCACGATCCGAAACTATGGATACTGGCATGCCATGCAATCTCACAATCTCGTTCACGTACATATTAGCAAGACGTTCAAGGGAATAAGTCTCACGTATCGGCAAGAAATGAGCGGACTTGGTTAATCTATCAACAATAACCCAAATCGCATCTATGCCTTGAGAAACCTTGGGAAGACCCGTAACAAAATCCATAGTAATGTGTTCCCACTTCCATTTCGGGATCTCAAGTGGTTGCAATGGACCCTTTGGCACTTGATGCTCCGCCTTTACACGTTGACAAGTTAAACACCTCGAGATAAACTCCGCGATCTCTCTTTTCATATTGCTCCACCAAAATGTATGTCGAAGATCGTGATACATTTTGGTACTCCCAGGATGGATTGCAAACGGTGTGTTGTGTGCCTCCATCATTATTCTATGCTTCAAGTCAAAATCGTTAGGAACACAAAGTCTGGAGTTGACTCGAAGTATTCATTCTTCATCGATTCTTGCTTCTGGAATAGCACCTTCTTGCACTTTCTTCTTCATACGCATCAGCTCCATGTCCGTAGCTTGAGCAGCTTTAACTTTATCGATTAAAGTCGGTTCTACTCGTATATTTGATATCATCATGTGGGTACTTGGAGCCTTCATCTCTATCTCCATCCTTTGTAAGTCATACAAAATGGGCCTTTGTGTTAACAATATTGCACTCGTACCCGCATATGATCTTCTACTCAATGCGTCAGCTACTACGTTTGCTTTTTCAGGATGATATTGGATGGTATGATCGTAATCTTTCAACAGCTCGAGCCAACGTCGCTGCCGCATGTTGAGTTCCTTTTGGGTGAAGAAATATTTGAGGCTTTTATGATCTGTATAGATCTCCACTTTCTCCCCATACAGGTAGTGTCTCCAGATCTTCAACGCAAAAACGACTGCTGCCAACTCCAAATCCTGAGTAGGATAATTCCTCTCATAATCTTTGAGTTGTCGTGAGGCATAGGCTATGACTTTTCCATGTTGCATGAGAACACATCCTAACCCTTTACCTGAAGCATCGCTGTAGATAACAAATCCATCCGAACCAGATGGTATTGTCAGAACAGGTGCCGAAATGAGTATCCTCTTGAGTTCTTGGAAACTCTTCTCGCATTCCTCACTCCATACGAATTTTGTATCTTTCCGAGTCAGCTGAGTTAACGGAGTAGCGATTCGAGAAAATCCTTCCACAAATCTCCGATAATAACCAGCTAAGCCTAGAAAACTACGTACTTCGATTACTGACTTAGGTTGCTCTCAACTGTGACTCATATCCCAATCTTGGATAGTACGTCACAATGACACCTATCAGTTTACTACCGCACGAATATGGCGTCCCCTACGGAGAGTTTGGCTTCAGTGCATTCCACAAAGGAAGTCACCAGATATAGGCTCGGGTACAAACTTCTACAGTTAGGTTTTTAACTCCTGAAGTTCAATAGGAGCTATTCGATATGAGATTTTAGAAGTGAGTTTTGTACTAGATTCAAAGATGATACAAAATTCAATATCACGCGTAGGCCAAGAAATTCTTCAGGAAATACGTCAGGGATTTACTAACAAAAGAAATATCATTCAAATCTGACGTATTTTTGTTCAAGTCCATAACATAGCTAAGAAAGCTTGACATCCGTTTTTCAATAAACGAATAACTTTACAGCTTGATATGAAAGAGTTTGACTTCAATGGTTTGGTTGCTTGAATTTGAATAACAGGTTGCTTAGGAATATGAAAACTAACAACCTTACAAAAGCAATCAATTTGGCATAATGAGTAGTTAACCAATCGATCCCTAAAATCACATCAAAAGTAAGTATCTTTAAAGAGATAAGGTTAACAGGTAATGTGATGGTGCCAACTTGGATCAAACAAGATTTATAAACAGTGGATGTAACGAAAGTTTCTCCTAACGGAGTTTCAACAGATAAATCAAAGTCTAATTTCTCCGGAGTCAAGTTTAAACGTTGAGCACAAGCAGGAGAAATAAATGAATGGGTAGAACTGGTATCTAATAAGGTATAGACTTCGCAAAAATTTATAATTAACTAACCCGTGCTAACTTCGTTCGGGTTCTCGCATTCTGACCAGTCACGAAAAACGCTCTTCCAGGACTGGGACAGCTTTTTGAGTCATCATCCCCGCTGAACTTGGTTTTTCTACAGAACACTCTCGAGCTATATGACCCTCCTTTCCACAGTTATAACATACCTTGGATTGTTGTGGGTAGTTTGGGCTGATATGTCCCTCTTTCCCACATTTGTAACATACGACCGGTGGTCGTTCTCCTCCCCTAGAAACTGTTGATGTTTGTGCTGACGTCTTCACATTATCATTGTTGTACCTTCTCTTCTTGAAATCTCCTCCCGACTCGCTCCTTCTATTATCACGACCACGATTACCACCAGAGTGGTTACCGCTTTTGTCCGAAAATTTTCCTCCCTGCTGGTTTTCATTGCTTTGATGACTGCCGCCATCGGTATGACCCTGGTTGTGGTCCCTCGGTTGCACATACTCATTATCTCGCTCTAATAATTGAGCCCTATTTACAACATCTGAATATAAAGAAAATTTATGAGAGATAATATATTGTCGAATCTCGGGTTTTAGACCTCTCAGAAACATCCTTGTCATTCGTTCCTCATTTTCGACCAAATGAGGTGCAAACCTGGATAACTCTGCAAACTTCGCCTCGTACTGGGACACCGTCATGTTGTTTTGTTCCAGTCTGATAAACTCTACCTCCTTCATATGACGAATACTTTCAGGAAAGTACTTGTCATTGAACAGTTTTTGAAATGTTTCCCAGGACATGTTGAGTGCGTCAGGCTGGGTACACTTCACAGACTCCCACCAGTAGTCTGCCTCACCGCGGAACATAAAAGTGGCGAATGGAACCTTCTGTTCCTCCGTGCATCCCAAGACATCGAATATCTTGGTAATTTGCTTGACCCACGTTTCCGCCATGATCGGATCCGGCTTTCCCTTAAATTCTGGTGGTCCCAATTCTTTGAACTGCTTAGCTGTGACAAACCGCGCGTTGTTATCATTTCCACCCGTATTCTGCACACGAGTCTCCCTCGTCTGATTTTGCATGAACTGCAAAAAGCTCCTAAACATTCCATCATTCATCGTTTGCTCGGGAACGTTGTTTATAGGAGGAATATTGCCTTCCTGTTGCACGTTCCCCTGGGTGGTGATCAAATGTGTCTCCACGGTCTGATTTACTCTATTATTAACGTTCTCAGCTGCCATTCTTAAATACTGCCATAAAACAAGGGTTAATAGTCATGTCATATATTATCCCTATACTCTGACCGACCAAATAAACACCAAATAAATTTAGTCAGGTCATACTAGCGAAGGAATTCCCCGTCTCTCCCCTTCTAGTTCTTGTCTCACATCTCAGCCAGGGATCATATCCCTAAGCTCTGATACCAACTGTGACGCCCCCAAAACAGGTCCAATCCATCCAACCCATTCTGAGTCGCCAAATACATGGTACAGAAAACAAACTACAACTTCAATAATACAATTGTCGTGCAAAATACGACAACACATACTGTGAGTTTAAATACAAATATTGTCTTCTAGACAATATTCACACTCAAATAAATCCTCATTACAATTATTCAAACACTATTTTACAGAAATAGTGAGGACTGCTAAAATATCTTTCTAGAACCATCACTCCATACCCCGACTAGATCCTGCTATGTTCTCACCTCCTGAGAAGAAAAATGGAACAAAAAGGAAAAGGGTGAGCTCAACTAGCCCAGTAAAGAATATTGTGACTAAGATAATATACAAACAAATTATCGTTAGTCTTCAACAGGGAAAAATCTGATAGAATATAATCGACAACAAGTTTTAGATCAACAACTGCAGCGGAAACAGCAAACCATTAGAAGAGTCAAGTAGAGAAAGAATTCTACTATCTTCTAAGATTTAAAAGTCCATCATCAATATTTTATCCCTGTAACATCAATTAATAATCATCTTTATCCAAATATTCATCTTTGCACTACAGGCCAAAGATATTCATTTGTATCACCTGTCAGTCATGTTCATCTCAACACCTGTTCATCTTTGCACTACAGGCCAAAGATATTCATCAGGTAATCATACATCTTTGCACTACAGGCCAAAGATATTCAGTAATATCATCATTTAGGACTGAGGATGATGAAAAATATCTTAAAGAGAACGAATCCAGTGAGATAGAAGGACAAATATTAGGGATTCGTATAACAATTTATCCAAGATCAATAATACTTCATAATAATCAATTGTGAAGCAGAATTCAAAAAAATAAAGATCAAAACATGGATACAATCAAAGATAGTAACCATAATAGACATCTTGGACAAAAAGGGAAAATTTTATTTTTCGGTGAATAGTGCCGTATTCGTGAATAGTACCGTATACGTGAATAGTGCCATATACGTGAATAGTAATCCCGACACAAAAATTTCCAAATTTGATAAAAACTCATATCAATATTACAGCATAATGATATTGAAAAAAAATAATATCATTTAAGAAGAAAATAATATCCCTTACCTCAAGATATCAGTACTTCTGGTCGGAATACCGGTATAAGGCTGAAAGAAACTTGCTCTGATAAATAGAAACTCTCAAAGTATCTAAATACTCACAAAATACACTCAATAATCTAGAGAGAGAAAGAGAGAAAACTTGTTTCTGGTGTGATTTTCAATTCTAACTTAGCCCTCTATTTATAGGAAAATTTTAGTAGGTTTGACCTGCAACCTGATGGCTTTACCTGCTACTATTCCCACCCACCACATTTGAAATATAATTCAGCACATTTCTTCACCAACCACAAGTGGGGCCCACCAATTCTAGAATTTTCCATCAAAATGATAAACTCCGAAAATTCAATAATTTCTGAACCAGTCATCTCGTAAAATTCATAATAAATCATACGTTCATTTTTAACGGTTCAAAATTTGTGGACATATACTCAACTTATATATGTATAACATATCAAAAAATTACCACGATCCAACGGTCGGATTAAAAATTATAACACCCGCAATATTTCTCAAAAACCCTGATTTGATTTTTAATACCTCCATTCCGATAAAAATACTGATAAAACACCTCAACATTAACTCCTTCATTTTTAACCACAAAAATATATCTCTCATTTATATCCACATAAAATAAATATTTCCTTATTATATGAATCAATAATTAATTATTCACAAATAATATTACAGAATCACATTTATGACAACCAGGCCGTTCCCAGGAAAGAGGGGGCTTTCTAATAAGGATTTCTCCTTACTGGCGCGCAATTAGATGACCAAACCTCTCCTTAGACAGAACTTTCTAGACATTGCCAATAATGTTATATAATAATATTATTCAAATAATATGAATTATTGATCTGATAATGGAAAATACTTTACAACAACAATTATTGAAACAACAATAATATAAAATATCAATGCAACAATTATTGAATCAATAAAATAAAATATTGAACAATAACTACTGTAACAATTATTGAGTAGTGCCTTCTTACGTAAGAATTAATAATTGGTGCAATACCGTGTGCTACTGTATTTTAATCACCGGGTATTCCAACAGTATTAACGGTAACAACTACGCCGTTATTTATAAATAACTTATACTTGTCATTTTCTTCATCCAATCGCTTTCCGTTATGGGGCCCACACAAGGCTGCGCCGTCGTACGAATATTCCCCGACAGCAAGAATATTCCACGACCAAACGAATATTCCCCGACAAAATGAATATTTTATAACCACTTACTTATTTTGCAAAATTTGCACATTTCACCCATAACCAAAGTATTATATCAAATTAACCCCTTATTATTCACAATAATATTTAGAGAAAATTTGATTTTATTCATTAATAAGTTGGGGTCTTACAATTGTGATTCTAAATTCCTTTTCGCACCCAGGACGAAGATAATTTTAATCACCTATCTTCACCTGAAACATCAAAAATCATGGTTATACCAAATCACAATTCCTGCTCATAATCATACTAATTAAATTCATCTTTGCACTATGGCCAAAGATATACAACTGTAAAACCAATAATGCTGTGACTCAGCTTAATAAATAATTCACATCATCGAATCACCCCTGCACTACGGCCAAGGATATTCGTTAATATCAGATCCATGAATTATCCATGCACTACGTCCAAGGATATTCATTATTATCACATCCATGAATTAATATTTCATTGCTGAGACTCAGCTCAATAATTAATCCACATCATCGAATCATCCCTACATTACGGCCAATGATATTCGTTAATATCACATCCATGAATTATCCATGCACTACGTGCCAAAGATAATCGTGTTTTCATCAACGGTCCTGATCATGCCATAAAATAATTCATCTTTGCACCCTTGACCGAAGAGAATCCATAGCCATAATCATACCAAAAACTGTCCATCAATGCACTACGGGCCAATGAGGACTTTTTCCACATCATTTGTAACATTACGGTCATGATTATACCGAATAATCCCTGGTCATAATCATACCAAGTCCATCTATGCACTACAGGCCACAGATGACTTTCAACATAATATAAATATGAGGATGATGACAATATTATACGCATTAATCAAACTAAATCAAGGATAAATATTAAAGACTTTAAATTTATCCAGACATTATCATTCACTTAATAAAATCATAATCTAATATTGTTAATACTATAACAATATTTTAATCACTTCTTAAACTTATAAACAATTACATTTATTTGTTTATATTTTTCCAAATAATGCATTTAATCATTCAAAAATGCCACTCATAAGATTTTATCACCAATAATTAAATTACACATAAAAAATATGCATATACCTTATATAGAATTTTCAAGACCTAAAATCCTATTTACCAATTCTTCAACTTCACATTACATATTTAACTCATATGCTCGTAACTAAACTATTTACATGAAAAATACCAAATCAGTCCCAAAAATTATTCTTTTCTGGGATTAAGCATAATATAGACCCATATTGAACATATATTTTTCTCAAATTTTTTTAAAATTCATTTACTATTTTTCAAAAATTAATTTCTAATTAATTCCTTAAGAAATTAGCTACCTTAAGTTTAACTCCAGAAATTCCTAAATCTTAGCAGGATCTTACACATGTTAACGTGAGCTTCCAGTTAAAATTTCATGGTCATCGGAGTTATAGAACTTCGGTTATAGCATTTTTTGTCAGAAAAACCTAAATATTGAAATGGTCATAACATGGTCATTTTAAGTCGGAATGAGTTCATTTTTGGACAGGAGGTACTTTATACCATATACTTTCATGTCCCAAAAGTCAAGAATTTTTCTCACAAATTAACTGGCCGAAAATGCCATTTTAAAAATCTGGGCAGTAGCTTTTTCTTAAATTGCAGCTTTTGACTCCTTTGCTAAAATCAGTCCATACGAAAATCTACAACACTTTTTCCAGTGATTCCACTTGGATAAGTTACAAAACTCATAGACGTAACTCTAAAACTTGACCTCACTCAAAAATTCAAAATATAATAGGAGATATGGTCAATTGAATTTCATGTTCCATTTTCACCAAAATCTGATTTTTCAACCCTTTGTGATTTCTAAGAAACTTTCAAGTTTTCACATAATAACCAACATAACTCATCATAACACTTACTAATACTACATATACCCATAATTTTTATCCGTCCAATACTTTTGTTATGACTGTCATTATAATTCACGTAAACAGATCATTTTCACAATTTAATAAGGAATGAAATACAAAGGATCATTCACCATTCATGTGGTAATCCACATAGACAGGTTATTCTAACAGAATAATAAAGAATAAAATAACAGAAAGATTCACCATGCATGCGATAGAGACTGCACATACAGGTTATTCCCAACAGAATAATAAAGACGGAACCAGGTCCGGCATAAAACGCACAGACAGGATATTCCAACAGAATAATAAAGACGGAACCAGGTCCGGCGTAAAACGCACAGACATGATATTTTAACAGAATAATAAAGACGGAACCAGGTCCGGTGTAAAATGCACAGACATGATATTTCAACAGAATAATAAAGACGGAACCAGGTACGACGTAAAACGCACAGACAGGATATTCCAACAGAATAATAAAGAATGGAATAACAGAAGAATTTCACCAAGTATAGGGTAGCCTGCGTATACAGGTTATTCAAACAGAATAATAAATACTGGAATAACAGAAGTTCTCTTCATGAATACAAAATAAATCATACCCCTTACCTTAAGAAGAAGAGTACTGGATATATGAGTAGTGCAGTAGCAGAATACTTTTCTTCTATCCCTCTATAATTTCTCTCTCTAGAGTTTCAGTAAATTCGTAAGAAAATAATGAAGGAATAAGGTTCTATTTATAGAAGAATGGATTGCATAGTAACTAATTTATGAACGGTCCAGATTGATTTACTTTTAAACGGACGGTCCATATTGATTTACTATTAAAGCTTAAAGCAACGATCCATACTGATTCACTATTAAAACTTTAAAGCAACGGTCCATATTGATTCACTATTAAAACTTTAAATCAACGATCCATATTGATTTACTATTAAAACTTTAAACCAACGATCCATATTGATTTACTAATATAATTTCAACCAACGGTCTGAAAAATTAGCACATCTCCTCATGGAATAATATTGTACCCAAAAATAATTTGGACCAAAAAGAAATATATCTTACGGGCGAATAGTAACTCGTGAATAATAACTCATGAATAGTAACTCGTGAATAGTACTCTGACACAAAAAGTACCCCAAATACTCGAGTGAACAATACTAGAGTGAATAGTAACTGGGTATTTTATGACAACTTGTCTACTTTGAAAAATTTTCACATATCACCCTTAACTTTAACCTTTTATCAATTTAACCATTTACGAAATAAAATAATAATTATAAGAAAATTGAATACTTTCATTTCATAAAATTTGGGATCTCACATAAGTACTAGTTTTGTTTTAAAAAAAATAATATATTTATACCAAGATACCCTGTAACTTACCCTATTTTCTTCTTTTCATTAATACATTTTACAATTTGAATGTTTGACGAACCATCTAAAAACACTAAGTCAAAATTTTGTGTTTGATGTCGCCATGTTTTTCTTTTCTTCCAATTTCAACATCCACCCAACAATCCATCACTCTTGAGTTTCAAGGTCTTTCTTCCCTTTTTGTCAATCCATAACTATTCAATAAGACACCATACTTGACACCAAGGAAATAAACTGGAAAGTTGGAAATTTACAATTTATGGGACCATATGTAGCATATGCCCAAAGTTATGAATATAACAAAAAGAAAGGCGAAGAAATAGCAAATACCCTCGAGTGCAGAAACAACAAGTAATTAACAAAAAAAAAAACAACAAACACCCTCGAGTGCAGAACAAGTTCATAGATTTCAAAGTTTGTAGCCATTGTATACAACTAATAAAACAACCAAAATGAACATGCATTTCAAACATTAATCACTTCTACCTCCAAAAAATCAACAACGCCTATACTTTATACATTAATTAACCAAAAACCCACCACAATGAGCTATACCCAATTCAAAAAAGTGAAAAAAATTCAATCTTTCATCGCCAAATTAACAAAAAAAAAACTCTCCACAAATCACCCATTTTGCAAAAAATAAAATAAAAAATGGAATGCGAGTTACCTTCAACCAAAGACAGAGGAGGAGAAATAGTCATTGAATTAAAATCTATCCCTTCAGGCTTGTAATTGTACCAAATGCGAACTTCAGTTAAATTCACAACTCAATTGAACACTAGATACAAATTATCACAGGAATAATGAACTATTCGACTTCAGTTAAATTCACAACTCAATTGTCCTAATTAAACATAATAAAAATCGAAGAAACCTAACATAAGATCATACAAATATATACCTTCAGATCGAAACATTCAAAATTTGGTGAAGAAAAATTTTTTAGAAAGGTAATAGAACAGAAATATACCTTCAGGTAAATTGAAGAGAAGAGATGGAGATGCAGATGGAGACACCGTTGGAGATGCGGACGAAAGCGGAGCTAGAGATGGAAACGAGAGCAGTGAGGCTATTGGGTAAAACACGATTATTCAGCCCATTCAGCCAATTTCTTTTAAAATAATAGCTCAAATGTATTCAGCCCAATTCAGATTTCAAAAGTTGTAAACAAACAGTCTGAATGGCTGAATCGCTTAGATTCATAGCCATTAATCCTTATTCAGACCGCATAAAATAGGCCCTTAGGGCTGTTTGATTAGCACTAAATGGCTGACCGATTCAGCCATTCAATGCGTTTGTTTCAGAAAAAAATGGTCTGCATGGTTGAATCGATCAGTCATTCAAACGATTTGGGCTGAATGACTAAGTTTCATTTTTTTGGCTGAATGAGCTGAATGATTTTGTTTTACAATATTACCTATTATATTAAGTAATATTAAATAAATTTACAACAATTTAAAATTTTTTTTAGAGGGGTAAAATAATAAAAATTTATTATTCAATGTTTCAGACATGTCAATTATCAAATAACTTTTTTCATTTAGATTCAGCTCAATCAGATTCAGATTCACTCCATTTTTATCAAACACCTCCTAAGTAAAGTTGACTTCTATTAGGGTTGTTATTTTGAATTAAACTAGTCTCATCGATTTTAAAAGAGATAAGAACCTGATCCAATACCCATCTATAACTCAACTCAACTCAACCCAAACCAAATTATTGTTTAACATATTAGTTTTTTTGGTAAAATTATTGGGTTTGGAGTTTGGACTTTCCTGGGAAAGTGTTAATTTATAATTTATTTAGTTTGAATAAAGGAATTGATATTTTCACAATGCCTCATTCACATAAATGTGGATCCCGTTTATTATTCATGTGGGGGAGCCTTGTACGTGGAAATAGCAATTTTCCTTGTAAAAATATCAATTCCTAATTAATATTGATAAAACTAATATTATTAGAATATAACAATTAACAATAGTCATAATTTGTAAAATTTGTTATTGATAATAACTTAAGATTATAGAAGTTTATTTAGGGTTAAATATGAGGTTTAGTACTAGAATGTCTATAAAATATACAATATTTATCTACTATTTATGTATTCGATCGATTTGATTCGATTTACTCTTTTTGATATAATGGTTAACCCAAACGGTCAAATCAACCAATAATGATCGGTTTATAAACATATCTAACTAAATCAAACCAGTTAACTTGTATAACATGACCATAAATAACTGATGTAATTTAATTTGATTAGTTTTTTAGACCTGGCAAAATATATTTATGGGTTGATTTTGGTTTACAAAATATGATTATGGTTTTATTTAAGAATTAAAACCATATTAACTATTTTTAATATGGGTTGTGTAGGTTGGAACCATATAATTATGGTTCAAATATAAGTCGATCCATATTTTAAATTTCAAACTTGCCTTTATTATGATCCAATTAAGTAAAATATTATTAAATATATCATGTATACATAATCACTAAGCATTTTATTTTTTTGGGGTTGGGAGTTTGGGGTGGGATGAGGAGGCAGGGCTATATACATAATCAATTAATCACTGATTTTTTTTTTTTGGGGGGGGGGGAGGAGCGTGGGGGGATATTATTTTTTTTGGGTTAGGGTTGGAGTGGGGGTGGGGGCGAAATTGTATACATAATCACTTAATATTATTTTTGGGAGTGGGAGTGGGAGTGGGAGTGGGGGTGGAGGTGGGGGTGTATACATAATCACTGAATATTAATTTCTTTTTTAGGGGTGGGGGTATAATAATCACTAAATATTATTTTTTCTGAGGAGGGTGGGGGTGTATACATAATCAGTAAATATTTTTTTGGGGGGGAGAGGTGGGGTATGGATGAGCATGGTGGGTGGGGGGTAGGGGGTAGGGGTAGGGGTAGGAGTAAGGTGGGGATGGAGTGGCGGGGGTTAGGGTATATATATAATCAATAAATATTATTTTTTTGAGTGGGGAGGGGGAGGGGGTGGGGGTATATACATAATTAGTAAATATTATTTTTTAGAGGGATGGGGTGAGGTGGGGTGGGTATGGGTATGGGTATGGGTAGGGGTGGGGGTGGTTGCGGTGGAATGGGGCAGGCGGGGTGGTGGTAGGGGTAGGGGTAGGAGTGGGGGTGGGTGGGTTAAGGGTAGGGGTGGGGGTTGTGGTGGGTAGGGTAGGGGTATGTGTAAGACCCTAACTTTTTATAAATTAAATCGAATGTCCTCTAATTATTGTTTTGAATAATAAGGTGTTAATTTGATGTAATGCTTGGTTATGGGTGAAATGTGCAAATTTTGTAAAATAAACAAGTGATTATAAAATATTCATTGTTGTCGGGGAATATTCGTTTGGTCGTAGAATATTCTTGCTGTCAGGGAATATTTGTACGATGGCACAACCATTTGTGGGCCTCATAACATAAAATGGTCGGATGAAGAAAACGATAAATTTGAGTTTTTACAAATAACGGCGTAGTTGTTACCGTAAACACTGTTGAAATACCCGGTGGTTAAAATATAGTAATAAGCGTGGTTGCATAGTAGCACACGGTATTGCACAGTATTTTTGAATTATTGATTCTTACGTAAGAAGGCACTATTCAATAATTCCTACAGTAATTACTGTTCAATATTTTATTTTATTGATTCAATAATTGCAACGTTGATATTTTATATTAGGGAACTGTTAAATCCACAACAGAAAATATTATTTTCACAACAAAAGTGTCGTTATAGATCCTATAGCTACGATTTTTATTGTCGCTATACATCTACCGCGACACTTTTTTTGTGAAAATAACAAAAAGTGTTGTGAATTTAACAATTCTTTTTATATTATTGTTATTTCAATAATTATCACTGCACAGTATTTTCCATTATTAGATCAATAATTCATATTATTTGAATAATATTATTAGATAGCATTATTGGCAATGTCTAAGAAAGTTCTGTCTAGAAAAGGGGTTTGGTCACCTAATTGCGCGCCAGTAAGGAGAAATTATTATCGAAAAGCCCCCTCTTTCCTGGGAACGACCTGGCTGTCATAATTGTGATTCTATAATATTATTTGTAAATAATTAATTATTAATTTATATGATAAGATAATATTTATTTTTATGTGGATATAAATGAAGAAATTAATGTTGAGGTATTTTATCAGTATTTTGTCGGAATGGAGGTATTAAAAATTATCCGTATGTGGATTTCGGTCATTTTTTATTTAGAATTTGGAAAAGCTTTTTTCTACAAAGTTGTAGAGAATTAAATTTCCTATAGAATGGACATATAATTCGTATTTTTCTGATAAAAGGGCTATTTGTTATGAATTATTGAAGTTTTAAAAATAAATATTTTTTTATTAAAAACATGGGTGGGACCCACTTTTGTTTTTTGGTGGAAAAATGTACTGAGATTTTTTTTTCAAAAGAGGAGTACTTAATTTGTCAAGGGGTGTGCGTAGAAAAAATAAATATTAATATTTTTTTAATTTAGTCTCCTTTGGCGTTCTAGCATTTTCCTATAAATAGGGTGCTTAGTTAGAATTGAAAATCACACCAGAATCAGAAGTTTTCTCTCTCTATAATATCAAGCGTATTTCTGTGAGTATTTAGATACTTTGAGAGTTGCTATTCAGTGTAAGTTTCTTTCAACAATATATCCAATATTCTAGTTAGAAGTACTGTTCTTTTGAGGTAAGTGATGTTATTTTCTTCGTAAATGATGTTATTTCGTTCAATATCATTATGCCAAAATATTAGTATGAATTTTATTATGAAATTTCTACCTTTTCGTGTCGGGGTTACTATTCACGTATACGTCACTATTCACGTATATGACACTATTCACGAATACAACACTATTCATAGAAAAATAAAATTTTCTCTTCTTTATCCAAAATATCTATTATGGTTACTATCTTTGATTGTATCCATGTTTTGATCTTCATTCTTGAATTTTACTCTACTATGGTTTATTATGTAGTATTTTTGAACTTGGATTATCTAAAGTACGAATCCATAATCTTTGTCTTTTTATCTCACTGGATTCGTTTCTTTAAAATATTTTTCAACATCCTCAGTTTTAAATGGTGATATAACTGAATATCTTTAGCTTGTAGTGCAAAGATGAATGATTATCTGATGAATATCTTTGGCTCGTAGTGCAAAGATGGACATGTGTTGAGATGAACATGACCAATTGGTGATACAAATGAATATCTTTAGCCTGTAGTGCAAAGATGAATATTTGATTCAAGATGTATATTGATTGATGTTACTGGGATAAAATATTGATGATGGACTTTTAAATTCATAGATGATAGTAGATTTCATTCTCTACTTAACTCTTCTAATGAATTGTTATTTCCACTGCAAATATTGATCTAAAACTTATTATTCATTATATTTTATCTGATTTGTTGAAGGCTAACGATAATTTGTTTTATATTATCTTAGTCATAATATTCTTTACTGGGCTAGTTGAGCTCACCCTTTTCCTTTTTGTTCCATTTTTCTTCTCAGGAAGCGAGAATATAGCGAGAACTAGTTGGAGTGTGGAGTGATGGGTCCAGACAGTTGTTTTAGCAGTCCTCACTATTTTATAAAATAGTGTATCAATAATTATAATGAGGACTTATTTGAGTTTGAATACTTTTTAGATGACAACATTTGTATTTAAACTCATAGCATATGTGTTGTCGTATTTTGCACGACAATTGTATTAATGATGTTATAGTTATTTTCTGTACCATATATTTGGCGACTCAAAATGGGTTGTCTGGACCAATTTTGGGGGCGTCACAGTTGGTATTAGAGCTTAGGGATATGGTATCTGGCGGAGATTGGGGAATAAAACTAGGAGGGGAGAGACGAGTAAATCCTTCGCTAGTGTGTCCTACCTAAGCTTATTTGTTGTCGGTCAGAATATATGGGTATTATGTGGTATGTCATTTTCTTTAATTAACTCTTGTTTTGTGGCAATATTTGAGAATGACAGTGAAAAATGTTAACAATGGAGTGAATGAGACCGTGGAGACACCTTTAATGACCAATTAGAAGAACGTGCAACAGGACGACATTGTTCCTCCTGTAAACAATACTACCGAACAAACGATGAATGATGAGATGTTTAGAAGCTTTTTGCAGTTCATGTAAAATCAGACGAGGGAGATTCGTGTACAGAATACGGGTGAAAATGATAGCAACGCACAACTTGTCACAGCCAAGCAGTTCAAAGAGTTGGGACTACCAGAATTTTTGGGAAAGCCGAATCCGATCAAGGCAAAAACGTGGGTTAAGCAAATTACCAAGATATTTGATGTCTTGGGATGCACGGAGGAACAGAAGGTTCCATTCGCCACCTTTATGTTCCGTGGTGAGGCAGACTACTGGTGGGAGTCTGTGAAACGTACCCAGCCAGCTGCACTCAATATATCTTGGGAAACGTTTCAAAAACTGTTCAATGATAAGTACTTTCTAGAAAGTATTCGTCATATGAAGGAGGTAGAGTTTATCAGACTGGAACAAAACAACATGACTGTGTCCCAGTACGAGGCTAAGTTCGCGGAGTTATCCAGGTTTGCACCTCATTTGGTAAAGAATGAGGAACGTATGACGCGGATGTTTCTGAGAGGTCTGAAACCCAAAATTCGGCAATATCTTATTTGTCACAAAGTTTTTGTATATTCAGATGTTGTGAACATAGCTCAATTATTAGAGCGAGATAATGAGTATGTTCAACCGAGGGACCACAACCTGGGTCATACCGGTGGCAGTAATCATCAGACCAATGACAACCAGTGGGGAGGAAAACATCCAGACAAAAGCAGTAACCACTCTGGTAGTAATCATGGCCATGATAGTAGAAAAAGCGAGTCAGGGGGAGATTTCAAAAAGAGAAAGTACAACAATGACAACGTGAAGACGTCAGCATCAACTGTTTCTAGGGGTGGAGAACGACCACCGGTCGTATGTTATAAAGGCGAAAAAGAGGGACACATTAGTCCAAACTGCCCACAACAATCCAAGGTGTGTTATAACTGTGGAAAGGAAGGTCATATAGCTAGAGATTGTCTTGTAGCGAAACCAAGTCCTCGAAAGGCTGTCCCGGACAAGACAAGGTCGGTGGTTCCTGGAAGAGCGTTTGTCGTGACTGCTCAAAACGCGAGGAACCCGAACGAGGTGATCACGGGTAAGCTAATCATAAACTCTTGCGAAGTTTATACCTTACTAGATACCGGTTCTACCCATTCTTTTATCTCTCCTGTTTGTGCTCAACGTTTGAACTTGACTCCGGAGAAATTAGACTTTGACTTATCTGTTGAGACTCCGTTAGGAGAAACTTTCATTACATCCACTGTTTATAAATCTTGCTTGATCCAAGTTGGCACCAACACATTACCAGTTGATCTTATTTCTTTGAAAATACTTGCATTTGATGTGATTTTAGGGATTGATTGGTTAACCACTCATCATGCCAAAATTGAATATTTTCGTAAGGTTGTTAGTTTTCATATTCCTAACCAACTTGTTATGCGAATTCAATCAACCAAACCACTAAAGTCAATCACTGTCATATCAAGCCATAAAGCCATTCGTTTATTAAAAAATAGATGTCAAGCTTTCTTAGCCCATGTCATGGACTTAAATAAAAATACGTCAGATTTGAATAATATTTCTGTTGTTAGTGAATTTAATGACGTATTTCCTGAAGAACTTCCCGGTCTACCCCTAGAACGTGTTGAATTCTTTATTGACCTTGAACCTGGTAAAAAAACTCATTTCTAAAACCCCATATCGAATGGCTCCTATTGAACTTCAGGAGTTAAAGGTCCAACTACAAGAGTTGTTAGACATCGGTTTCATTCATCCTAGTACATCTCCTTGGGGTGCTCCTGTTTTATTCGTAAAGAAGAAAGACGGGAGTATGCGACTTTGTATTGACTACCGGGAATTGAACCATGTCACCATCAAGAATAGGTATTCGCTACCTCGCATTGATGACCTGTTCGACCAGTTGCAAGGAGCACAATTATTTTTAAAGATCGATCTTCATTCTGGATATCATCAGTTGAAGATTAAAACTGAGGATATTCCGAAGACTGCCTTCAGAACTCGGTACGGGCATTATGAATTCTTAGTCATGTCTTTTGGATTGACTAATGCTCCTGCTGCTTTCATAGATATGATAAACCGTGTGTTCAAGGAATATTTGGATCAGTTCGTTGTTATCTTTATTAATGACATCCTCATCTATTCCAAAAACCGTGAAGATCATGAACGCCATTTGAAGCTGGTACTTCAAAGGCTTCGTGATAACAAGCTATATGCCAAGCTGAAGAAATATGAGTTCTGGCTTGAGGAAGTAGCATTCCTTAGGCACGTGGTGTCAAAACATGGAGTATCTGTTGACCCGACGAAGATTGAAGCAATACAAAGTTGGGAGCAACCGAAGACAGTGGCCGAAGTACGTAGCTTTCTAGGCTTAGCTGGTTATTATGGGAGATTCGTAGAAGGATTTTCTCGAATTTCTACTCCGTTACTCGGAAAGATACAAAATTCGCATAGAGTGAGGAATGCCAGAAGAGTTTTCAAGAGCTCAAGAGGAAACTCATTTCGGTACCTGTTCTGATAATACCATCTGGTTCGAATGGATTTGTTATCTACAGCGATGCTTCAGACAAAGGGTTAGGATGTGTTCTCATGTAATATGGAAAAGTCATAGCCTATGCCTCGCGACAACTCAAAGAATATAAGAGGAATTATCCTACTCATGATCTAGAGTTGGCAGCAGTCGTTTTTGCGTTGAAGATCTGGAGACACTACCTGTATGGGGAGAAAGTGGAGATCTATACAGATCATAAAAGCCTCAAATATTTCTTTCCCCAAAAGAAACTCAACATGCGGCAACGACGTTGGCTCTATTGAAAGATTACGATCATACCATTCAATATCATCTTGGAAAATCTAACGTGGTAGCTGACACGTTGAGTAGAAGATTGTATGCGGGTACGAGTGCGATGTTGTTAATATAAAAACATATTTTGTACGACTTACAAAGGATGGAGATAGAGTTAAAGGCTCCAAGTAATCACGTGATGATATCAAACATACGAGTAGAACCGACTTTAATCGATAAAGTTAAAGTTGCTCAAGCCACAGACCCAGAAATGATACGTATGAAGAAGAAAGTGCAAGAAGGTGCTATTCCAGAAGTAAGAATCGATGAAGAAGGAATACTTCGAGTCAACTCCAGAATTTGCATTCCTAACGATTCTGACTTGAAGCATAGAATCATGATGGAGGCACACAACACACCGTTTGCAATCCATCCTGGGAGTACCAAAATGTATCATGATCTTCGACATACATTTTGGTGGAACAATATAAAGAGAGAGATCGCGGAGTTTATCTCGAGGTGTTTAACTTGTCAACGTGTAAAGGCGGAGCATTAAGTGCCAAAGGGTTCATTGCAACCACTTGAGATTTCAAAATGGATATGGGAACACATTACCATGGATTTCGTTACGGGTCTTCCCAAGATTTCTCAAGGCATATATGCGATTTCGGTTATTATTGATAGATTAACCAAGTCTGCTCATTTCTTTCCAATGCGGGAGACTTATTCCCTTGCACTTCTTGCTCGTATGTACGTGAATGAGATTGTGAGATTGCATGACATGCCAGTATCCATAGTTTCGAATCGTGACCCAAGATTCACTTCACGATTTTGGGTTAGTTTGCAAAATGCTATGGGCACGGATTTACGATTCAGTTCGGCATACCATCCTCAAACGGACGGGCAATCAGAAAGGACTATTCAAACTCTTGAAGATATATTAAGACTCTATGTCCTTGATTTCAAAGGGAGTTGGGGTAAGTACCTAACATTGGTGGAATTCTCCTACAATAACAGTTATCAAGCAAGTATAGGCATGGCTCTATTCGAAACATTGTATTGACGAAAGTGTCGCTGTAAAACCCTAAATTTTTCGAATAAGATTTAATTTTCCCGAAATAATTTTTTTTTATATTATGGTGTGAATTTGATATAATATTATAGTTGTGGGTAGTATTTATAAATTTTGCAAAGTATGCAAGTTGTTATAAAATATTCGATTGGTCGGAGAATATTCTTTTTGTCGGGAAATATTTGTACGATGGCACAATCATTGGTGGACGCCGCAACGGAATTATTGTCGAATTGAGAAAACGACAAAAATATTTTATGAAAATAACGGCGGAAGTTTTACCGTTAACTGTTGAAACACTCGGTGTTAAAAGCACAGTAATACGTGTGGTTGCATAGTAGCACACGGTATTGATTATTGATGCTTAAGTGATAAGTCACTCAGTTTTGTTTTATTGATATTATTAATGTAATAAAATAGAAAAACTTTTTATATAAAACAGAATACTTTTATAAAATTATTCTATAAATAGAATATATTATATTCTATTATGCATAATATTTTGCATAGTAATTTTTTTTTATATAAAATAGAATACTATTATAAAGTTATTCTATAAATAGAATATATTATATTTTATTATACATAGTATGACATAGTGCCTGCATAGTGTTTTGTATAGTAAAATCTTTTTATATAAAACAGAATACTTTTATAAAGTTATTCGTTTTATTAGATTATAAATAGAATATATTATATTTTATTTAAAAGATTTTGCTTTAAATATGGACCGTCCGATTAAAAGTAAATCAATCTGTACCGTTCATGAATTAGTTACTATCCTTCTTTCTAAGATAAGGGATATTATTTGTTGTACCCATAAGGGGTATTATTTCTTTTGTATTCATGAAGAGAACTTCTGTTATTCCATTCTTTATTATTCTGTTGGAATAACCTGTATACGCGGACTACCCTATACTTGATGAAATTCTTCTGTTATTCCATTCTTTATTATTACGTTGGAATAACCTGTTTATGCGAAGTACCGCATACATGGTGAAATTCTTCAATATTCCGTTCTTTATTATTCTGTCGGAATATCCTGTTGGTGCGTACTACGCCTGACCTGGTTCCATTAATTATTATTCTGTTGGAATAACCTGTCTGTGCGGTCTATCGCATGCATGGTGATTTCTGTTGTTATTCCATTCTTTAATATTTTGTTGGAATATCCTGTCGGTGCGAATTTAGCCTGACCTGGTTCTGTTCTTTATTATTCTATCGGAATATCCTGTCTGTGCGTTTACGCATGACCTGGTTCCATTCTTTATTATTCTGTTAGGAATAACCTGTCTGTGCAGTCTATCGCACGCATAGTGAATCCTTCTGTTATTCTATTCTTTATTATTCTGTTGGAATAACCTGTCTATGTGGATTATCACATGCATGGTGAATGATCCTTTGTATTCATTCCTTATTAAATTATGGACATGATCTGTCTAAGTGAATTACCGCATGGCGGCGAAAATCCATTTACAGTTTCATATATTCTATTATACTCAGTTGGTTAAAGTTTTGGCTTTTATACTCCATGAAATTAGTGGAATATCCTTGATATTTGCGCTTTATCCAGTATCTTTTCGTGAAAATATTCTTCTGAGCATTTTTGAATTTTACTCTACAAAGAAGTATCATGTAGACAATTTGGACATTATTGGTTCCTGGATAAATTAATTCTTGAACTTGTTTTATTGAATTATTATGTCATTGTCATCATCCTCATGTTTATATTATGTTGAAAGTCATCTATGGCCCGTAGTGCATAGATGACTTAGTATGATTATGACCAGAGATTATTCGGTATAATCATGACCGTAATATTACAAATGATGTGGAAAAAGTTCTCATTGGCCCGTAATGCATTGATGGACAATTTTTGATATGATTATGGCTATGGATTCTCTTCAGCCAAAGGTGCAAAGATGATTTGTTTTATGGCATGATCAGGACCGTTGATGAAAACACGATTATCTTTGTCCCATAGTGCATGGATAATTCGTGGTAATGATACTAAAGAATATCCTTGGCCTGTAGTGCAGGGATGATTTAATGAAGTGGATTATTTATTGAGCTGAGTCTCAGCGATAAAAGTGATGAAAAACCTTTTAAATCATATAAAATAGTAGATTCTAATGGATTGTTTGTTTCGCTGCAGTTAAACTCGATGTTTGTTATATTGTATCAGTTTAACACTGTTGAAGGCTAACGATAATTTATTCTGCATTATCTTAGTCATAATATTTCTTACTGGGCTAGTTGAGCTCACCCTTTTTTTCACTGTTCTCTTCAGGAAATGAGAACGTAGTCGGGACTAGTCGGGGAACGGAGTGACGGTCCAGATGATAGTATTAGTAGTCCTCACTATTCTGTTAAATAGTGTGACAATAAATATAATGAGGACTTATTCTGAGAGTGGATATTGTCTAGAAGACAATATTTGTAATAAAACACACAGCTCTGTTGTTATATATTAAAGATTGTATTTGTATTCTGTACCATGTATTTGGCGACTCATAATAGGTGATGTATACCTATTTTTTGGGGGCGTCACAGTTGGTATCAAAGCTTAGGGATATGATCCCTGGCTGAGATGTGAGATAAGAACTAGGAGGGGAGAGACGAAAAATTCCTTCACTAGTATGACCTACCTAAGTTTACTTATTATTTAATTGGTCGGTCAGAGTATAGAGATAATATGTGATATGTTAATTAACCCTTGTTTTGTGGCAGTATTTGAAAATGGCATCTGAAAATGTTGAGATAAGCAATGGAGCACAGGAGACCGTTGAGTCTCCACAGATCAATAATCAGGACAATGTGCAACATGATGGCGATAATCCTCCTGTAAACAACAACACTGATCAATTGATGAACGACGGTACGTTTAGGAGTTTTTTAGAATTCATGCAACATCAGGCGAAGGTGGCTCCTGTTCATAATGCAGGTAAAAATAATGGCAACCCACGGTTGGTCACCGCTAAGCAGTTCAAGGAGCTGGGACCACCGAAGTTTTTGGAAAAGCCAGAACCACTTAAGGCAGAGACATGGTTAAAACAGATCACCAAGATATTTGATGTCTTGGGATGCTCAGTGGAGCAAAAGGTTCCCTTTGCCACCTTTATGTTGCGTGAAGAGGCAGATTACTGGTGGGAATCTGTAAAACGTACCCAGCCTGACGCACTCAAGATGTCTTGGGAGAAGTTTCAAGAGCTGTTCAATGGCAAGTACTTTTCCGAAAGCATTCGTCACATGAAGGAGGTGGAATTTATCAAGTTGGATCAAAACAACATGACCGTGTCGCAGTACGAAGCCAAGTTTGCCGAGTTGTCCCGATTTGCGTCCCATTTGGTTGATAATGAGGAGAGAATGACGCGAATGTTTCTAAGAGGTTTGAAACCTGAGATACGTCAATATCTTATCTCTCATAAACTGTGTTTGTATTCAGATGTTGTTAATAGGGCTCTGTTATTGGAGCGCGATAACGAGTAAACCCAACCAAAAGAGAGTAGCCGATAAAATGATAATATTGATGATAACAATCATCAAAGAGGTGACAATAAGCATGGAGGGAATCAACATGCCAGAAATGGTAACCACTTCGGTGGTAATCATGGCTAAAACAATAAGAATAGACATTTTAAGAAGAGAAGGTTCAACAATAACGTGAAGACGTCGGCACCAGCACCCGTTTCAAAGGAAGAAGAACGACCACCGGTTGTGTGTTTCAAATGCGGACAGGAGGGACACATCCGTCCAAACTATACGCAGCAATTTATTTATTATTATGTTTCCATTATTTATTATTATGTTAGAATAACCTGTTTATTAGGGGTGTAAACGGTATAAAACGGATACGGATACAGGTATATCCGTATTCGTATCCGGAAAACCAATTCGCTATCCGTATCCGGTATTCGAAAAAAAATTCGAATACGGATAATATCCGTTACCGTTTATTTTATCCGAATAGATAAATTATTCGGATATCCGAATATCCGAATTCGTTTATCAGTAACCTAATATAAAATTCATTCAAAATATTTACGAAAAAAAAAATTAAAGTTTAAATCATACATATTAATTAAACACAATTTAATATTTAAACCATACATATTAATTAAACATCCTAATCATAAGGGGAGGAAAATGTCAAACACATCATTATAAAAATTATAAGATTGATTTGCATCCTAACTTAACTTGATGCATACACCATTGATCATCCTTCATTGAACATTATCATACAAGAAGATGAACTTAATTCACATCATAATACAACATTGATTGCATCTTAACTTGTACCTGCAAGAGAAAAATAAATAATATTAGTATAACTATTACACTTGTGATTACACTTATGATTAAGAACGACTTGTGTATAACCATGCTTGTTCCAATCCTGATTCAAGCTAAATTTGTCACCAGGATTCTCATCTCATACAAAAGATTTGCTTGACTTTCAGTATTACACTCTTGTAGTTATGAAAGAAGTACAAAAGTGTAATATACCGAGTTTAGACTTTTATTACATTGCCTAAAATTTGACTCATCGTCATACTTACATTTAAAAACATAATAAAAGTATAATGCAGTATACTTTGTAATGATTCATAGGGTTAAGATACTTCATAATACATTGCCTAAAATTTGACTCATCATCCTTGCATCTCATATTTTAGGCAACACAGTCAGAAATTATGACTTTAATCTGTACATTTAATTGAAAAGAAAAAGATTAATCTATTGAATTCATCAAACCAATATGAATAAAGCATAATAAGTTTGCATCACGTAACATTTGCAATTATGTTTCACATATATAGGCCAGTTCAATATGGTGCTCTGTTTGTAATGTATACCAATTAACTTGTACTGAACATAGGGTTAAGATATAATTGTAACATAAGAACTATGCTACTACATGTCTTTCTTTTCATGAACAACCAATCTCCATATATACTATTATCAAAGTATTTCATTTCCTTTACTCTCAACAAAGATTCAAAAAAATAAGAATTGGGTTAACCAGAGCTTACAGTTGAAATTGTGAATCCCATTGTTGAAATATGAAGGAGCCTTTATCATTGTTATACAGTTGCTTGCAGCTCTAAGAATTGTTTCTTGCAAGAAAGAAAAAAGGAAACAATAAATGTTTTAGATCAAGTAGATGATAGCATGATAAAGTTGAACCTCTAATACTTATATAGAATAATTTGTGTATGCCCCTCTAATTCTTCTCTTTGTACATATTCCAATGAACAATCACACTGACAGCATTGGCAACGAATTAATTAAGTAGTACTACTGCATTAGAAAAACTTACAAATGTTAAGCTTAAGTAATATTAAGCTACTGCATTAGAAAAACTTACAAATGTTAAGCTCATGATCCTCACTATCTCCAATGGTAGCACCAACTTCAATTGTGGATTCTCCAGCTGTATATAAATAGTAAACATAAATAAAATTAGTACAAGTATTGAACAATTTAGAAAAATATTAAATTAATCATACTTACATTTACCCATTTCAACTTCCGGTAACCAATCTTTGACACACATTAGAGTTTCCACCGTTGTCGAATTTAATGATGCACGAATGTCGGTGATAATTCTACGTGCGTGGCTAAAAGATGACTCCGAAGCAACGGAAGAAGAAGGAATAGCAAGAATATCCCGAGCCATCTTTACAAGTGTTGGAAACTTAGGTCCATAATGTTTCCACCAATGCAAAATATTAAAATCTAGTGGATTGTCATCATCCAAAGGGTGCAAAGTCTCTTCAAGATATTCCTCCAACTCACTTTTTTTCATAACATTAGATGCACAATCTTTTGCTACAAACTTCTTAAATGAGAAAATTCCAGTTGGATTATTTTTTGACTTTGATAAATTATCTTCATGGCTAATGGATGAAATACTAGTGTCACCCCTTGCTTCAAATCCACTAGTATCATCATATTTGGTAAATAACTCAAGCAAAAATTTTTGAACTTTGTTTACATATATTTCGGCATAATCACCATGTATTTCCCTACAAGCCCTCTCAACAATTTTCATCTTATAACGAGGATCAAGAATTACCGCAATCATAAGAAGCAAGTTAGATTCCTCCCAATACTTATCAAATTTTGTTTGCATCTCAATGGCCATTGTAGAAATATAATAAATATGACTCTCTCTCCACTCCACCAACTTCATGCGAATAGAATGAACTTCTGTAACGCCCCGAAATCCGGCCTATCTTCACACCCGGATTCCGTACGTCTCGAGTACATCATTCATCCAACATACATCATTATATACTAAAATATAACAACATACACTCTCATATCTCAGGTTCTGGAGACCTTATAACCTTTTTCATTACAAATAATAATAAATAAATTATTCATTTCATCTTACAAGAGTGACTTTTATCCGCCACCAAGGATACATAATAGTTCCTTAAACTAGTCTATAGTTCAATTTCTTCTTTCTATATTATAAGTCTTCACTTGATCTTCTCGCTCCTTCACCTTCTGAAAGATACTCCATATGGATACCGTCAGCTTGATCTTTACGGGATCCTTAAGTTCTTCTAACCTTGTTCGCTGAAAATTATTTTTCATTTAAAGCAAGAGTGAGCATTCAATTGCCCAGCAAGTCATAACAGTTGAACACACAACTTCGAGAGTTTAAACATTTCTTCAGAACTTCGATAACCCAACAAAGGTTATGAAGCAGCTTGAATAATAGGAATAATCTCGATTACTATCATTTTAAAATATCAGTCACTTTCACTTTAAAATACTTTCATTTCTCTACCTTTTTCACACACATCCTGTCTGGCTAGAATCATTAGCACAGACTTAACAATAACGGTTCATGTATAAATAGAGCATACTTGTATTGAACAGTCAATCATAGAACAGTTTATATCATAGAAACACCGAAGTGTTCAAATTATGGCACAAGGCCTCATACATACTACCACCTCGTACATACATCGCACATATGCACATAGACAAGACTTCTCAAGTTCGACATCTGAGAAGTTTAAGAAACTAGCATTCATTTAAAATATGAATGAAGTTAGGAAACTTGCCTTACGCCCAGCTACAGCTTATGCTGATCTGCTCAATCCAATTCCTATATAACACATAAGGAGAAAACATAAACACCAATTAGTTATATATTGAACTTACGTATTGGTTTACTTAACTTTACTTCTTAGGGTTTGCGTTCTTGAAATTTAAGCTTACGCGTCTAACTTCCTTTACCAGTTTACGACTTCATGACATACGGAGATGTCTTACTTAGAACGTTCATCATTTTTGATGATTTATATTCTTATCTGATGCACATTCGGCTTTCATTAATCTTATTACCGTTCATTACGGCTTTCTTAATAATTCATATCTTATTTACAACTTTCGTTATCCCTTACATGAACCCCTAGTTCATTACTAGTTCTTAGTGTCAAAGTTATACCGATCGTTGTATGCTAAGATCGATCGTCCATCGCAATAACATTGCGCTCACAGCGTCTATACGCTTCACACTTATCTCTCGTTATCATGACATAACATCGAAATGTTATTCATTACCCTCGTCACTCAACGTCTAAGGAATCACAATCATAGCAATTCCTCACGTTCGTTCATCGCAACCACGGTCCTCGGATATCGGTTACGTAACCCGCGTTTATATTCTTTATCTTTTAATCTTGTTTAATATTTCCATTCAACCTTTACTATAGGTTTAATTCACTTGATTAAGTGTTACATTAATTGGACATTATGTTATTTATCGTCCCTTACGTTTCCCCAAGAGTTGAGCAATTAAAAGCTCTTCTTTAGCTTTTCCTTCACAATGGCGCTGCGGCGCCACTCTCTCCATTAACTCTCGCGCCGCGACGCGAGTTAGCAGTACCTGGCACTCCGGTCTGGCGCTGCGGCGCCACTCTCTCCATTAACTCTCGCGCCGCGACGCGAGTTAGCAGTACCTGGCACTCCGGTCTGGCGCTGCGGCGCCACTCTCTCCATTAACTCTCGCGCCGCGACGCGAGTTAGCAGTACCTGGCACTCCGGTCTGGCGCTGCATTGCCACATTACAAGGCATGACTGGCGCCGCGGTGCCAAGCCCTAATTCTTGAAATTTTTTCTAAGTCTTTAATTATTCTGAGACGCTTACTTTACAATCTCATAACTTATTCGTTATAACTCGGAACGAGTTCGTTCCAAAGCCATTCTCTTCCTTATCTCATGTACTTCAATCCCCCTCAAACAGAACTTTATTCTGAATCTGTTAACGTGCCATTCGATTAGCTTGATCTTCACCCTTCGTTCATTTTTACGCTTTTAATGTTCTTCGCTCGCTCGTCCGTAATTCGGTCATCCGAACTCGGAACTCGTTCGATCTTGAGTCTACGACTCACGTTTTCTATGTTCTCTTACTTCCTTAGAAAACCCTACATGTTCGGGTTCATTTACTAACTTTCTAATTCTCGTTCGTCTTTTACAAAAATTTTGCCATAACTTTGTTATAGCTACGTTTTAATCCATTCTTCATGAACGTTTCTACCGTTCCTAACCAATCAATAAGAATCTAACCTATACGCGATGGTTTTAAACTTGTCCATCAACAACAATTAAACTACGATGGTTTTAAATTTGTCCACCAACAACGCTCTTCGCGTGTTCTTCGTTTTAATCGATATTTTGGATCACGATTTCACTTTTTATTGGAATTTGATGTTATAGAACATTATCCCTTACTTATTTCACCTACTTATTCATATAATTCACTCGGATCACTCTAATTCATTACGAATCTTATACTTCCTTAAGAAATTTATAAACTAAATTTCTAAGTTCTTATTTCCTTTATTTCTCATGATTTTAACCATATGAAATCAACCTTATCATCATCTACTTCTTATTCTAATTAAGTTATGTTTTTAAACATAAAAACTTAAAGAAAATTTATAAAAGACTAGGTTTTGGATTACCGTTCTTCTTTATTTTTCTTCCACTAGACAAGCCGGCGATTTGCTAGCTTTTCTATTTCACGATCACTTTCGATCCGATCATTCATGTTCATGTTCCTTCTCCCTCTTCATCCGAACCCTCTCTCTCTCTCTCTCTAGATGTAGAATTTTCAAAATCCCATAAAAATGATTTAAGCTTCCTATTTATAGAATTTCCAAGCTAAGGGTATTTTAGTCATTTCGCCCCCCTTAACCTCCTTATTATTCATTACTTAAGCCCTAAGTTTACTTAGCCTCCAAGTTTACTTAGCCACCAAGTTTACTTAGCCATTAAGTCTTCTTAACCCTTAAGTTTACTTACTCATTAAGTTTACTTAACACTTAAGTCTACTTAGCCTTTAAGTTTGCTTAACTCTTAAGTTTACTTACTCATTAAGTTTACTTAACACTTAAGTTTGCTTACTCATTACTTATAAGCACTTTACTTAGCCATTAAGCATAAGCACTTTACTTAATTATTAAGTTTACTTAGCTATTACTTAACTTATCCCTTACTTAGCCTTTAAGACTAAATCGTATTCTACGCATCTCATTCTCGGAACTTACTTTTTCTAACCCTTAGGTTTTAAATCCGCAGGCGAAAACTTAATTTTTGCCATAACTGAAATATTATTGAATATTCCATCACGTCTAAATATTTTACGTAATCAATAACTTCTCGAAATTTCAAAATAAATCTCCGAGCAGAAACGGATGAATAGTGCATATTTCGTCTTTTTCCCCAAAAATATTTTTGTTCCCGGAAAAATCTCATTTTCGTCTTGAAAATTCCTATTCGTTCAATCTAGCTCTTAGCCAGAATCCTCCCGACTTATAATCATCCTAGGTTATAGAACGATTAATAAACACATATCCCATAATAGTATTAATAAAAATTAGTTTTATTAATAACTCATTCTTTAAACCTAAATTCTGGACGATCCGGATTTTCGCGTCGTCATAACTTCCATGTAATACAAATTTGACGTAGGATACTTAACTCCCGAAAGTCTTTTTGTCACGTCATTAAACAAACTCAAACAATCACAAACGTTCTTTCCCCTTTCCCATGCTTCTGAAGAAGGCAAAAACTTTTAACCACTATCTAAATCGGCTAAACGCTCAATTGCATCCCGAAGCTCCAAAGCATTCACAAGCATATCAAAGGTAGAATTCCATCTAGTTTCCACATCGAATGGAATACGCCTTTTAGAATTGAATCTTGTTTGGGTCATAGCAAGAGCAAATTTTTCATCTCTAGCAGGTGAACTATCAATATATTTGACAGTTTTTCGAATATCCTCAATTAAACCATGAACTATCTTCAAACCTTGTTTAACAATCAAATTTATAATATGAGGACAACATCGAAGATTAAACATGTCACCATTATGCAACAAAGCTTTCTTACCATTCAACCATGTTTTGACACCTTCTAACATTCCGAAATTATTTGAAGCATTGTCAACAACAACACTAGATAACTTTCTATCAATATTCCACTCAAGAATTTGATGTTTTAACCACTCACTTAAATTCACACCATGATGTGGATATTCAACAACATGAAAAGCAATTATTTTTTTATGTAATTTGTGACAACCCCAAAATAGGTCCATTCCATCCAACCTATTCTGAGTCGCCAAATACATGGTACAGAAAACAACTACAACTTTATTACAACAATTGTCGTGCAAAATACAACAACACATATGTTGTGAGTTTGGATACAAATATATACCAAATGTGACTCATGTTCCAACCGTGGACATCACCTCACAATGACACCTTACATAAAGGTATAGTCAAAAATTGTTTTAGAAATTAGAATATTTGGGAAGTGCTCAAGGAAACCTTCGTACATGGGAGGCCATGCGTCTAGGTTATAATAGATATCATATGGCCACAGAATTATTCTTGGTTGACCCAATAAACCCCAAAGAAAAACGAGAAGATTACTATCATATTCTTCCCAATGGTGAGTCTTCTCTTGACATATCATTATCTCTACTGTCTCTAATTGAGAATTATACTTCAAACAAATACCAAGATTATATAGGTAGTGCTCGTATATATACTCAGCAAGTGGATGAGCACATCCCTGTCTTATGATGACACGAGGTTGTATGTCGTTAGACATCTTGTATGATAGTGGCAAACCACCCTTCCAACGTTGGGTACACCTTACCCTATTGGATTCACCAAATAAAACTACTAAATGAACTTTTCTATACTGCTTCGGGAGAACATCCACAGCTAGAGACCACCGTTCTATTTTCCCGTTACTCTCGCTCGACCCAGCTACACTCTTATTACCTGAAAGGAATTGTGAAGCAAAAGGGTGAGCACAACTAGCTCAGTAAAGAATATCATGACTAAAGATAATTAAATTATCAATAGCCTTCATCAATAATAAATCAGAGATTTAGAACATATGGTAAATGATAAAAATTTCAACCATAGTTGCAGCGGAACGAGCAATCTATTAGAAGAGTCAAATAGACTATAAAGTCTATTATCTTCTCCATGTTAAAAATTCATCAACAATATTTTATCCCTGTAACATCAATCAACAATTCTGGTCCACAATCATATGAATAACTCATAATCATAACTGTAGTTCTAAATTCCTCTTCTCATCCAGGACGAAGATAATTTTCATCACCTATCTTTACCTGAAACATCAAAGATCATGGTTACACCAAATCACATTTCCTGTTCATAATCATACTAATAACTTCATCTTTGCACTACGGCCAAAGATATTCATTTGTATCACCAGTTGGTCATGTTTATCTCAACATCTGTTCATTTTTACACTACTGGCCAAAGATATTCAACAACATGTCATCTTTGCACTACGGGCCAAAGATATTCATCAACAATTCATCTTTGCACTACAGGCCAAAGATATTCATCAATATTTCATCTTTGCACTACAGGCCAAAGATATTCCTCAACAGTTCATATTTGCACTACGGCCAAATATATTCATCAACAGTTCATATTTACACTACAGGCCAAATATATTAATATCTCAAAGAAATATATAATCATTTATATAAACAATAATTATAACCATGTTGATCATTTCACCTTTGCACTTAAGATGAAGATATTCAATTATAAATTCAATGGTCATGATCATACTAGTCAATAATTCAATTTTGTACTACTGGCCAAAGGGAACCCAAAGTCATGATCATACCAATAATCTACCCATCTTTACACTCAAGTGAAAGAGAATTTCAACATCAGGGTTATAAAAATATTATATATGATAATAAAAATAATATGATCAACATATAGATTTAATCTCAAGAGTAATATTCATAAATCAACTATAATTTGGTTAGAAAAAGAAACCAATTTTATCGTGAATAGTAACTCGTGAATAGTAACTCATGAATAGTAACTCGTGAATAGTAACTCATGAATAGTAACTCCGACACAAAAAGGTAGAAATTCCACAATAAAATACATACCAATATTTCGGTATAATGATATTGAAAGAATAATATTTCTTAAGTTTATAAACAATTTATTTTAATTGTTTACACTTTACTAAATAAAGCATTTAATCATTATAAAATGCCAAACTCATAAGATTTTATCACCAATAACCAAAATCCTCATCAAAAATCTGCATATATCTCATATAGGATTCTCAAGTCATAAAATCCTATTTTTTAATTTTTTTACTTCACAAAACATATTTAATTCATTTACTCATAACTAGACCATTTTCATGAAAAATACCAAATCAGTTCCAAAAATATTTCTTTTCTGGGATTTAGCAGAATATAGTCCCATATTAAACATATATTTTTCTCTGAATTTTTAAAACTCATTTACTATTTTTCGTATGGCCAAAACAGCCGAATATTTAGACATTTATCATAAATTATACTTTTATTCAAAAATTCCGAAATTCACTGAGTACACTGATATTATATAGATATACTTTCAATAAAAATTTTATCAATTTTAAAATTAACCACAAGGAATTATAAGCGGTTACTTTTAAAATAGTCTTTTCTCATAAAATTCATAACTCTCAATCTATACATCCAAAAATCACCATTTTTGGATACAATCAAGAAAACTCATCAAAATATCATTTTAAATTTTTCCAGAATTTTTGAAAGTCAGAAAAATTACGAAACTTGAAAATATAACAACCCTTAAAATCTTTTACTATCCCTTACTATCCCTTACCTCAAAAATGCAGTATTTCTGACTGGAATGCAAAGCCGAAGGAAACTTGCACTGAATAGCAACTCTTAAAGTATCGAAATACTCACAAAATATATTTCATAATATAGAGAGAGAAAGAGAGAAAGCCTATGTTTCTGGTGTGATTTTCAATTCTAACTTAGCCCTCTATTTATAGGAAAATGTTAGCACGTCGAAGCAGACTTAACTTGTAACCTGATGGCTTTACCTGTTACTATTCCCACCCACCACATTTGAATAAAAATCTCAGCACATTTCTTCACCAACCAAGAGTGGGGCCCACCAATTCTAGAATTTTCCACCAAAATGACTAACTCTGAAAATTCAACAATTTCTGAACCAGTCATCTCGTAAAATTCATAACAAATCATACGTTCATTTTTAACGGTTCAAAATTTGTGGACATATACTCAACTTATATATGTATAACATATCCAAATATTATCACGATCCAACGGTCGGATTAAAAATTATAACCCTCGCAAAATATCTTAAAAACCCTAATTTGATTTTCAATACCTCCGTTCCGACAAAAATACAGATAAAACACCTCAACATTAACTCCTTCATTTTTAACCACAAAAATATATCCCTCATTTATATCCACATAAAATAAATATTTCCTTATCATATGTATCAATAATTAATTATTCACAAATAATATTACAGAATCACATTTATGACAACCAGGCCGTTCCCAGGAAAGAGGGGGCTTTCCAATAAGGATTTCTACTTACTGGCGCGCAATTAGATGACCAAACCTCTCCTTAGACAGAACTTTCTAGACATTGCCAATAATGTTATCTAATAATATTATTCAAATAATATGAATTATTGATCTGATAATGGAAAATACTGTGCAACAACAAATATTGAAACTACAATAATATAAAATATCAACGCAGCAATTATTGAATCAATAAAATAAAATATTGAACAGTAATTACTGTGACAATTATTCAGTAGTGTCTTCTTAAGTAAGGATCAATAATTCAAAAATACTGTGCAATACCGTGTGCTACTGTGCAATAACGCGTATTACTGTATTTTAACCACCGGGGTATTCCAACAGTGTTAACGGTAACAACTACGCCGTTATTTGTAAAAACTCAAATTTGTCATTTTCTTCACCCGACAGTTATTCTGTTATGGGGCCACAAATGGCTGCGCCGTCGTACGAATATTCCCCGACAGAAAGAATATTCCACGACCAAACGAATATTTCCCGACAACAATAAATATTTATAACCACTTATGTATTTTGAAAAAAAATTGATATATCACCCTTAACTTTAACATTTATCAATTTAACCATTTACTGAATATTAATTATAAGAAAAATTGAATACTTTTATTTCATAAAATTCGGGGTCTTACATAATTCCCATGCATCATCAATGTAATGACAAGTCACACAAAAATAACCCTGATTTTGAAAGTTTGGTTTCCATCCATCGGTCGTTAAACTAACTCTAGATGATAAACTCTCAATTTCTGTATAAATTTTAGCCCTCTCTTCTTCAAACGCATCACCCAAATCTTTTTTCACGGTGTTTCGTGAACGGAATTTATAAGTTGGCATAACATATGAAATCCAAAGACGAAAGTAGCCATGCTCTGCCATAAAAAAAGAATAATCATGTTTTGTAACCATTTTCGCATACAAAGATCTTTCAACTAATGGGTCATATTTATATGTAGTTACCTTCGGAATAGGGTTGTCTTTGGTGACACACTTCCCAAGAAATGCTTGCAAAGGACGTTGTCTTTTGGCAAGAGCACAATTTTTTTGATGATTTTTCAAATGAGTTGTGCCTTTATTGCTTGCCCCGTCAAATTTTCTTTTACAATGTTTGCAAGTAGCAACAACATTGTTACCCGTTCCAACCCTATCAAAATCTGCCCAAACAGTTGATGTCAAAACTCTTGTCTTACAACCACTCGCTGTTGGGGCTGTCTCTTCACCAATCGGAGTAGATGTATCATTAGGGACATTAGTTGTAGCATTAGTAGAAGAAGCTAAACTATCAACTTGTGCAATTGAGGCAGCACTGCTACTACCTACTTGTTGAGACATTTTTCAACCTACAATTAATTAACCTCCATATATCAATCATGGAAAAAACGAAGAGATCCAGTAAATATAAACAGCAAAAGAAAATATACATGCCAGATAAGTGAAGTGAAAAGGGAGCAGTCCTCTTTTTTTTTACTAGCATTGGCTCAGTTGCTAACCCAGGCCTACCACTAATCTGCTTTTGATTTTGAGAACTTGATGTTGTAATTAAGTAGCAATTTCTTTCTTAAACTTGATTATATTTTTTGGTCTTGTCTTATCTCTTTTTTGAATATAGCCCAATTGCACGAATGGGTTGTAGAGATTGTGGCAGACATTAAGAAATCCACACAAAACTCCATTTTTAAAGAAGAGAAAAAGATTCCGAAGTAGTAGTCAACAACTAAATTGCTTATACATGTAAAAATATTAATTAGTGATTAAAGTTTAATACATGTAAAAATATTAATTAGTGATTAAGTTTATTAATACATGTAGAAAACTTTATTAATACATGTAGAAAACTTCCAAAGCAACAACAAATATGAAGTTTTCTACTTTAATGATTAAGTTTGAGAAAATACTCACTTCCAAAGCAGACAAACACCATTGTAGATAAATATTAATTACAGATCTGACTGTGGGAAAGTAGTAATTTAAGGAAATTTTAAGTGGCGGCTAGTGCTACAAAAAAATAGTACTACAGATCTAAATATTTATAGATCTAACTGGAAACACCACAACATTTATCTAAATACTTACAGATATAACGGGAAATAAGCAAATCTAATTGGAGCAGGCGGTGGCGACGGGGACGGCGAAGGTGAGGGGCAAATCTAACGCAGAAGGAGAAGAAGAAGAAGAAAAAAGACCCACAAAATAAAGCATATGCATTTAATTAATAGTTTAGAAACTATTAATTAAACTGAGACTCTGATAGAGAAGGATTAGAGAGAAAAGCTTTCTAATTAAGATTAATAAAATACATCCGTTGCATTTAATTTGTCTCCTCCTTCTTATTTGTATAAAAATTATTTTTAATTAATTTGTCTTTTATAAATTAATTTATTTTTTAAAATTTTTTAAAATTAATATAATTTATATACAAAAATATCACAATAAATTTGACTTTTTAAATAATGAATAATTAATTATTTTACTAAATAAATTCATGTGCAATTTTAATTTTAAAAATGAAGGAACATAAAATAAATAATGTGTATTATTGTGATATTTATTAATTCAGACCTAACACATTTTAACAATAAAATTATATTGTCCATTGCTCCCGCCTCTCGACCGTTGATCTGAGAATTCTAAATTATAGTTTTAATTTAGAGCTTTGTCAAATTTAATTAAAGTATAGTTCATTAATGAATGAATGCTCTACTTATTGATGTTTAGATATCCATTAATAAGTAGATGTCCTTTTTATGTTTGTTAAGTAATACTGGATTATGGATGAATATTTATAATTTATATATGTAAGTTATTAAATAATGAATATAAGTTATTAATTTATATGTGTGTGTGTGTGTGTGTGTGTGTGTGTGTGTATATATATATATATATATATATATATATAAATGAATGCTAGTGATTAATTAATGAATGTAAGCTATTAATAAACACACACACACACACACACACACACACACACACACATATATATATATATATATATATATATATATATATATATATATATATAAGTTATTAATTAATTAATATAAGTTATATCATTAATATATATGATGTAAGTTATTAATTAATTATATATATATATATATATATATATATATATATATATATATGTATTAAATTATTAACACCTTATATAGGTAAATTATTAATTAATAATTTACATTAATTAATAACTTAATTAATGTAAATATTAAGTGTGTGTGTGTGTGTGTGTGCGTGTGTGTGTATATATATATATATATATATATATATATATATATATATATATATATATATATATATAAGTTATTCGGATATGGATTCCGGATATCGAATTCCGGATATCCGTATCCGTCGAATATATTTACGGACGGATGTTAATCGAATACGAATACGCATATATCCGTATTCGTATCCGTTTATTTACGGATACCTTTAAATCGAATACGGATATATCCGTTTTTTTCCGAATACGAATAATATCCATTTTTTTCCGAATACGGATGCGGACGAATACGAATTTTTCGGTTAACATTTACAGCCCTACTGTTTATGCGAAGTACCACATACATGGTGAAATTCTTCTATTATTCCGTTCTTTATTATTCTGTCGGAATATCTTGTTGGTGCGTACTACGCCTAACCTGGTTCCATTAATTATTATTCTGTTAGAATAACTTGTCTGTGCAGTTTATCGCATGCATGGTGATTTCTGTTGTTATTCCATTCTTTAATATTTTGTTGGAATATCCTGTCGGGGCGAATTTTGCCTAACCTGGTTCTGTTCTTTATTATTCTGTCGGAATATCCTGTCTGTGCGTTTACGCATGACCTGGTTCCATTCTTTATTATTCTGTTAGGAATAACCTGTCTGTGCAGTCTATCGCACGCATGGTGAATCCTTCTGTTATTCTATTCTTTATTATTCTGTTGGAATAACCTGTCTATGTGGATTATCACATGCATGGTGAATGATCCTTTGTATTCATTCCTTATTAAATTGTGGACATGATCTGTCTAAGTGGATTACCGCATGACGGCGAAAATCTATTTACAGTTTCATATATTCTATTATACTCAGTTGGTTAAAGTTTTGGCTTTTATACTCCATGAAATTAGTGGAATATCCTTGATATTTGCGCTTCATCCAATATCTTTTCATGAATATATTCTTTTGAGCATTCTTAAATTTTACTCTACAAAGAAGTATCATGTTGACAATTTGGACGTTATTGGTTCTTGGATAAATTAATTCTTGAACTTGTTTTACTGAATTATTATGTCATTATCATCATCCTCATGTTTATATTATGTTGAAAGTCATCTGTGGCCTGTAGTGCATAGATGGACTTGGTATGATTATGACCAGGGATTATTCGGTATAATCATGACCGTAATGTTACAAATGATGTGGAAAAAGTTCTCATTGGCCCATAATGCATTGATGGACAATTTTTGGTATGATTATGGCTATGGATTCTCTTCGGTCAAAGGTGCAAAGATGAATTATTTTATGGCATGATCAGGACCGTTGATGAAAACACGATTATATTTGTCCCGTAGTGCATGGATAATTTGTGGTCATGATACTAAAGAATATCCTTGGCCTGTAGTGCAGGGATGATTTAATGAAGTGGATTATTTATTGAGCTGAGTCTCAGCGATAAAAGTGATGAAAAACCTTTTATATCATATAAAATAGTAGATTTTATTCTCTACTTGACTCTTCTAATGGATTATTTGTTCCGCTGCAGTTAAACTCGATGTTTGTTATATTGTATCTGTTTAACACTGTTGAAGGCTAACGATAATTTATTCTGTATTATCTTAGTCATAATATTTCTTACTGAGCTAGTTAAGCTCACCCTTTTTTTCACTGTTCTCTTCAGGAAATGAGAACGTAGTCAGGACTAGTCGGGGAACGGAGTGACGGTCCAGATGATAGTATTAGTAGTCCTCACTATTCTATTAAATAGTGTGACAATAAATATAATGAGGACTTATTCTGAGAGTGGATATTGTCTAGAAGACAATATTTGTAATAAAACTCACAGCTCTCTTGTTATATATTAAAGATTGTATTTGTATTCTGTACCATGTATTTGGCGACTCAAAATAGGTGATGTATACCTATTTTTGGGGGCGTCACAGTCGCTCTCCTGTATGTTGGGATGAGGTGGGAGAAGCAACGATATTGGGACTAGAGTTAGTACGCATGACTACAGAAAAGATCTAAATGATTCGACAACGTATACAAATGACACAGGATCGACAAAAGAGTTATGCGGATCTTCATCGAAAGGACGTAGAATTTAATATTGGAGATCATGTATTGTTACGTATTGCTCCATGGAAGGGAGTTACAAGATTCGGGAAGAGAGAAAAGCTCAATCCACGATTTATTAGTCCATTTGAGATTCTTAACCGAGTAGGAAATGTGACCTATAGACTCGCATTAATTCCAAGCATGTCTCGTGTTTATAATATTTTTTACATATCTATGCTTCATAAATATGTAAAAGACCCAAACCACATTATTGAGTTAGAACCAGACGAGATAGCCAAAGATTTAATGTATGAAGAGGTACCTGTCAAGATCTTGGATAGGAAGGAGCATGTCCTACGGACAAAGGATATACCACAAGTCAAAATTTTGTGGAGGAACCATGCTATTGAGGAAATGACCTAGGAGTTAGAATCAAAAATGAAAGCGAGGTACCCTCACCTTTTCAAAACACCAGGTACGAACGTCAATTTCGAGGATGAAATTTTATAAGGAGGGGAGGTTGTAAGACCCCAACTTTATATAAATAAAATCGAATGTCCTCTAATTATTATTTTGAATAATAATGTGTTAATTTGATATAATACTTTGGTTATGGGTGAAATGTGCAAATTTTACAAAATAAGTAAGTGGTTATAAAATAGTCATTTTTGTTGGGGAATATTCGTTTGGTCGTGAAATATTCTTATTGTCGGGGAATATTCGTACGACGGCGCAGCCATTTGTGGGCTTCATAACGAAAAACGGTCGGATGAAAAAAATGACAAGTTGAAGTTTTTAAAAATAACGGCGTAATTGTTACCGTTAATATTGGTATAAATTTTATTGTGCCGAAATATTGGTATGAATTTTATTGTGAAATTTCTACCTTTTCGTGTCGGGGTTACTATTTATGTATACGACACTATTCACGAATACAACACTATTCACAAAAAAATAAAATTTTCTCTTCTTTGTCTAAGATGTCTATTATGGTTACTATCTTTGATTGTATCTATGTTTTGATCTTCATTCTTGAATTTTACTCCACTATGATTTATTATGGAATATTTTTGAACTTGGATTTTCTAAAGTATGAATCCCTAATATTTGTCCTTTAATTTTATCTCACTGGATTTGTTTTTTTAAAATATTTTTCATCATTCTCAGTCCTAAATGGTGATATAACTGAATATCTTTGGCCAGTAGTGCAAAGATAAATGATTTTTTGATTAATATCTTTGGCCCGTAATGTAAAGATGGACAGGTGTTGAGATGAACATGAATAACAGGTGATACAAATGAATATCTTTGGCATGTAGTGTAAATATGAATATTTGATTCAAAATGTATATTGATTGATGTTACAGAGATAACATATTGATGATAAACTTTTAAATTCATAGATGATAGTATATTTCATTCTCTACTTAACTCTTCTAATGAATTGTTATTTCAGTTGCGAATATTGATCTAAAACTTGTTGTCCATTATATTTTATCTGATTTGTTGAAGGCTAACGATAATTTGTTCTATATTATCTTAGTCATAATATTCTTTACTGGGCTAGTTGAGCTCACCCTTTTCCTTTTTGTTCCATTTTTCTTCTCAAGAGGCGAGAATATAGCGGGAACTAGTCGGGGTGTGGAGTGATGGGTCCAGACAGTTGTTTTAACAGTCCTTACTATTTTGTAAAATAGTGTATTAATAATTGTAATGAGGACTTATTTGAGTTTGAATACTGTCTAGATGAAAATATTTGTATTTAAATTCATAGCATATGTGTTGTCGTATTTTGTACGATAATTGTATTAATGAAGTTATAGTTATTTTCTGTACTATGTATTTGGCGACTCAGAATGGGTTGTGTGAACCTATTTTGGGGGCGTCACATACAGTATCTCTGATTAATAGGTCCACACAACCCATTCTGAGTCGCCAAATACATGGTACATAAAATAACTATAACTTCATTAATATAATTGTCGTGCAAAATACGACAACACATATGCTATGAGTTTAAATATAAATATTGTTATCTAGACAGTATTCAAACTCAAATAAGTCCTTATTACAATTATTAATACACTATGTTACAAAATAGTGAGGACTGCTAAAACAACTGTTTGGACCCATCACTCCACATCCCGACTAGTTCCCGCTATATTCTCGCCTCCTGAGAAAAAAAATGGAACAAAAAGGAAAAGGGTGAGCTTAACTAGCCCAATAAAAAATATTATGACTAAGATGATATAGAACAAATTATTGTTAGCCTTCAACAAATCAGATAAAATATAATGGACAACAAGTTTTAGATCAATATTCGCAGCGAAAATAATAATTCATTAAAAAAGTTAAGTAGAGAATGAAATCTACTATCATCTATGAATTTAAAAGTCCATCATCAATATTTTATCCCTATAACATCAATCAATATACATCATGAATCAAATATTCATCTTTGCACTATAGGCCAAAGATATTCATTTGTATCACCAGTTGGTTATGTTTATCTCAACACCTGTCCATCTTTGCACTACAGGCCAAAGATATTCATCTGATAATCATTCATCTTTACACTACAGGCCAAAGATATTCAGTTATATCACCATTTAGGACTAAGGATGATAAAAAATATTTTAAAGAAACGAATCCAGTAAGATAAAAGGACAAAGATTAGTGATTCTTACTTTAGATAATCTAAGTTCAAAAATACTCCATAATAAACTATAGTGGTGTAAAATTCAAGAATGAAGATCAAAACATGGATACAATCAAAGATAGTAACCATAATAGACATCTTGGACAAAGAATAGAAAATTTTATTTTTCTGTGAATAGTGTCGTATACGTGAATAGTAATCTCAACACGAAAAGGTAGAAATTTCACAATAAAATTTATTCAAATATTTCGGCATTATGATATTGAACGAAATAACATCAATTACGAAGAAAATAACATCCCTTACCTCAAAAGAACAATACTTCTGACTGGAATATTGGATATAATGTTGAAGGAAACTTGCACTGAATAACAACTCTCAAAGTATCTAAATACTCACAAAAATGGTATGTAGTACTTGCAAGACAGCTGGCCACAATCATGTCACCTGCAAGTTATCTACACAAACAACACAATCAGATATAAGTATTTTGGTACACACGTGCAAGTTTTTTAAAATTCTTTTGATTGAACTGTTATTATTAATTGTTAATTATTTTTGGTTTATTTTTGCAGGAACAAGTTGTACAAGATAAGGGAGATAGTGGGAAAAAAAGAAAACAAAGAAGGAAAGGGGAACAAGACAAGGTTACTATTTAGTTACAATTACTTACAAGTTTACTATCAAAAAAGGAACTTGTTTAGCAGTACTTGTTAATTATTTTCTAATTTTGCAAGAACAAGTTAGACAAGATAAAGGAGACAGTGGGAAGAAGAGAAAAGGAGTGAAGGTATGTCCCTTACAATTTTGATTAATAATGTTTAGTTACATTGGTAATATTGTTCTAAGCATATTTTAACAATTTTAGGAACAAGTTATAAAAGATAAAACTGACATGGAAAATAAGGGAGATAGTGGAGCTGATACCACTTCAAGTCACAAACTGGTGAGTTGAGACTTGATTACAATTACTTAGAAATTGTGTTTAGTAGTCAAATCTGATTTTCCAATTTTATAGACAAATGTGGCAGACAAAGGTGTAGTTAGAGAAAAATTTCCAATCACGAGAAATCATGCAAGAAGAGAATGGGTCCCTCTTGGTTTTGGCTGTTTCATTTCCCCAAAGATCGGCAACACTTATATTTCAGTAACTATATGTGAGTGATTATTATTGGATACTTGTTTCAGTACATTTCATTAATTAGTAAAATTTGATATGTACACTTATTGTGTTAACCAACCGTTGTATATAGAGCACACCTGGGAGATGTTACTTAGCTAGATCTGGCCCAAGGACTACACCTGCACACCATCCACCAAGGCCAAAGACAACTGCACCTAAGGCCACAAAACTGATGTCTGGTGTTATGAGAGCGGCATCTGTACTTAATGGAGAGACTGAAACAGATGATCGTTTGATGGCTCAAGCTTTGTATAACAACTTTAAGGAGACTAGAGGGGGAGGAAGACCAGAGGGGGAGGGTCAGTCAAGTGGAGTGACAAACAAGACTGGTGGTACTCAAGAAAGTGTGAACAAGGAGTAGAATTTTAAGATTTATTAATATATATTATCATTTTATGTGAACTTTTATTTATGGCATTTTGGTGTTTGTATTATGTCAAACATAAAACTGATACAGTAAGGTTTATTTGGTGTACTAATACACAAAATTAATACAGTAACTGATTATATGGTTTATTTGGTGTATGGTATCCTAGACTTTTATATTTATTTTTGTGTTTGTAATCATGATAATGGTGTTACTAATTAAATGAAAAAGAGAGTTTCTTGCTAAGTTTTTTGTACAAATGTTACAGTTACAATTATAATTATGTGCAGTTTGATAGCTATGCATTGTTTGTAGGTATTAATTTTGTGACGCCCCCAAAATAGGTATACAACACCCATTCTGAGTCGCCAAATACATGGTACAAAAAGCAAACTACAACTTTAATAATACAATTGTCGTGCAAAATACGACAACACATACTGTGAGTTTAAATACAAATATTGTCTTCTAGACAATATCCACACTCAAAGTCCTCATTACAATTATTCAAATACTATTTTACAGAAATAGTGAGGACTGCTAAAACATCTTTCTAGAACCATCACTCCATACCCCGACTAGATCCTGCTATATTCTCACCTCCTGAGAAGAAAAATGGAACAAAAAGGAAAAGGGTGAGCTCAACTAGCCCAGTAAAGAATATTATGACTAAGATAATATACAACAAATTATCATTAGTATTCAACAGGGAAAAATCTGATAGAATATAATCGACAACAAGTTTTAGATTAACAACTGCAGCGGAAACAACAAACCATTAGAAGAGTCAAGTAGAGAATGAATTCTACTATCTTCTAAGATTTAAAAGTCCATCATCAATATTTTATCCCTGTAACATCAATTAATAATCATCTTTAACCAAATATTCATCTTTGCACTACAGGCCAAAGATATTCATTTGTATCACCAGTCGGTCATGTTCATCTCAACACCTGTTCATCTTTGCACTACAGGCCAAAGATATTCATCAAGTAATCATACATCTTTGCACTACAGGCCAAAGATATTCAGTAATATCATCTTTTAGGACTGAGGATGATGAAAAATATCTTAAAGAAAACGAATCCAGTGAACTTGAGGACAAATAGTAGGGATTCGTATAACAGTTTATCCAAGATCAATAATACTTCATAATAATCAATTGTGAAGCAGAATTCAAAAATAAAGATTAAAACATGGATACAATCAAAGATAGTAATCATAATAGATATCTTGGACAAAAAGAAGAAAATTTTATTTTTCGGTGAATAGTTCCGTATTCGTGAATAGTACCGTATACGTGAATAGTGCCGTATACGTGAATAGTAACCTCGACACAAAAAGTTTTAAATTTGATAAAAACTCATGTCAATATTTCAGCATAATGATATTGAAGAAAATAATATCATTTAAGAAAATAATATCCCTTACCTCAAAATATCAGTACTTCTGGTCGGAATACCGGTATAAGGCTGAAAGAAACTTGCTCTGATGAATAGAAACTCTCAAAGTATTTAAATACTCACAAAATACACTCAATAATCTAGAGAGAGAAAGAGAGAAAAACTTGTTTGTGGTGTGATTTTTAATTCTAACTTAGCCATCTATTTATAGAAAAATGTTAGCACGCCGAAGCAGACTTAACCTGTAACCTGATGGCTTTACCTGCTACTATTCCCACCCACCATATTTGAATAAAAATCTCAACACATTTCTTCACCAACCAAGAGTGGGGCCCACCAATTCTAGAATTTTCCACCAAAATGATTAACTCCGAAAATTCAACAATTTCTGAACCAGTCATCTCGTAAAATTCATAACAAATCATACGTTTATTTTTAACGGTTCAAAATTTGTGGATATATACTCAACTTATATATGTATAACATATCCAAATATTACCACGATCCAACGGTCGGATTAAAAATTATAACCCTCGCAAAATATCTCAAAAAACCCTAATTTGACTTTCAATACCTCCGTTCCGACAAAAATACAGATAAAACACCTCAACATTAACTCTTTCATTTTTAATCACAAAAATATATCCCTCATTTATATCCACATTAAATAAATATTTTCTTATCATATGAATCAATAATTAATTATTCACAAATAATATTACAAAATCACATTTATGACAACCAGACTGTTCCCAGGAAAGAGGGGCTTTCCAATAAGAATTTCTCCTTACTGGCGCGCAATTAGATGACCAAACCTTCCTTAGACAGAACTTTCTAGACATTGCCAATAATGTTATCTAATAATATTATTCAAATAATATGAATTATTGATCTGATAATGGGAAATACTGTGCAGTGACAATTATTGAAACAACAATAATATAAAATATCAATGCAGCAATTATTGAATCAATAAAATAAAATATTGAATAGTAACTACTATAACAATTATTGAGTAGTGCCTTCCTTTGTAAGAATCAATAATTGGTGCAATATCGTGTGCTACTGTATTTTAACCACCAGGTATTCCAACAGTGTTAACGGTAACAACTACGCCGTTAATTATAAACAACTTATACTTGTCGTTTTCTTCATTCAATCGCTTTTTGTTATGGGGCCCACACAAGGCTGCGCCGTCGTACGAATATTCCCCGACAGCAAGAATATTCCACGACCAAACGAATATTCACCGACCAAAAATGAATATTTTATAACCACTTGCTTATTTGAAATATTTGCGCATTTTACCCATAACTAACCACATTAATCAAATCAACCCTTTCTATTTCAAAATAATATATAGAGGAAATTTAATTTTATTTATTAATAAGTTGGGGTCTTACAAATTTTCTGACATTTTCTTAACAATGGGATTGAACAATTATGTGCAGTTTGAACAATGGGACTGCAGACTATAAGGTAATTACGAGCTTCATGTCATATTAAGAATACTTACACTTCTAATATGAGTGCTTTGTTTTGCTTATTATCAATTTTAAAAAATTGGGAAGCTCCTTGTTCATATTCTATGCTCTGTTTTGTAAAAGAACAAATCAAATAATTTGGACTGTCCCCAATTAGTGAAGTAGGCTTTGTTTTGCTAAATAATTATTCAAATAAACACAATTATCAAATGTCTTGAATCTACATTAACAATACCTTAACAAAATCATTTTTCAAATAATGTAATTATCCAATCACCATTTATATATCAAATTTTTTTCAAACATCAAAACAACTAAAACTATTTCATGGTTTATAACATGCTCAAACATAGCATAAGAAGCAACCCAATTTCAAGTAAGAACCATTTCTCCCTAGTTTGTAAATTCCTTATTTTTTTATACTTGCACTCCCAAGTCATAAGCTTTCTTCTTCATCATCTGTAGGTCAATTTCTATGCTCCTCAAATTCAACAGGCCCGAATCATTCTCTATCCCAAAATCTTCTAACATGTGGATAGATTCAATCCATTGACAAAAGCCACAAAATGCTTGGGTCTATAGAAAATTAAACAAATAATTATCAATTATTACGATTGTATGTAAAAATTTAAAATTTTATCAGGGTAAATACAATAACTTACATCATAATTTGAACAACCATAAAACTTCCTCCCAACACTAAGTCCCTTTGACGATGTACAAATTCGCACTCGTATCCCACACCCACAATACCTTGGTGATGAAATCCCACTGACTCCAGTGGATATTGAACCTTCCCCAGCCTTTTGGTGGCTATTTTCTTTAGGGTGCTGCTTTCCTCTTTTCATTCCTCACGAAATTCAAGATTACAGCAAGAGAAAGAGAGAGAGACGATTACAATGGAACCCTAACCTTTTGCCTCACTTTACCGACCCCACGCTGGGGAGTATCTGAAATTTCATGTGAGAGTTGGATGAGAGAGAGAAAGACAAATAACGAAATGAATCTTAGATTTGTCTGAAGGATCTGTGAAGTATTTTAATTTTTTTTGGGGAAATAAAATGTTTTGATATAAAGATTAATCCTTGTGAGTTATTAGCATCTAGGCCTATGGTGCTCGGGTGGTCATATGACCAAAGTTTCAAACGTGAGGCTCCGAGTTCGAATCTATGGAGAGGCAATTTTTTGGAAAAAATTCAAAAGAAGCCACATCAGCAATGCTCACATGTAAAATTACAATATAAAATACCATGCCAGATCTGCCCCGTGTGACACATCATCAGGTCACACACATGTGGCGCCTGGGGGTTCAAAGTCTAAATTTTTTAATAGAAAGGGGCTCAGTTTGCGTTGACCGGAAGAAAGGGGCTCAATACCAAAAAATTACTAAAGTTCAGTGGCCATATTTGTATTTTACCCAATGATTAGCCATGTGTAACTTTCTAATTGATTGCCAATTTGAATTCGATAACTGATGGGCTGAAGCAATATCACGTGTCATTCATCTGATCCTTATCTTTTTCAAAACAAATCATCTAAGCCTTTGATTTCAAAAATAATTTATTAAATGGCAAGATTGCCCTCGGCTCAAAATTCACTATAAATAGGAATGGTTTCTTCAATTATCTGTTGCCAATTTTCAAAGATTGAAGAAATCTTATACTCTTCTTGCCTACGTATTCTCTCTCTAAAATGTTTTATCTCTTCTACTCAAAAGTTCTGATATTCTAAGAAGAAAAAAATTGGTCAAAGTATTTTGAGATAAGTTATTGAATTAATTTATTTATATTATTTCATATCTATTTGTATTTATAGATATACAAATATAAATTGTTATACACATTTATATATATCTTTATTTCATCTATTCATATCAATAAAAAGGATAATTTAGATATCGTAATTTGATGATATTTCTTAAATAAGAATATTATTCAAAGGGTGCTTAAAGTTCTAGTGACTTTTTATTGATATAATTTATTTATATAAATATAGTAAAGTAGATTAGTTTTAAATACCGATATTTGGAGGTATTCTTTAAACAAGAATTTCATTCGACCGGTGCTTGAAGTTCTAAGTGATCTATCGAAAATATTTATACAAATATTAACCGTGAAACTTTAAATTTGGTCAGTTTTAGATACCGATATTCATAGGTATTCTTTAAATGAGAATATCATTGCTTGAAGTTCTAAGTGGCCTTATTTAATATTCACAGGATAGATAAAATATATTACTATATATATTTCTGAGTTTAACAAATTTATTTGTTATATCAAGTATTACTTAAATTGTTTAATTTGTTATACTTGATATTTGTAAGTGCAAATATTTAAACATTCATTTATTCATAAAATATTTGTTGCATAATTTTAAAAGTTATTTAAACTTTTATATCTGAAATGAAATTAAAGATAAATTTGTTTTTCATAGAAAACACATTCTTTATTGTATAAGGAAAATTAAATCTTTATAAAATCTAAACAAAAGTCTTATATTAGCTTATAAGGAAGCAAAATTTAAATCAAGCTTAAATTGATATACTTGCTTATTCAAGAAGCACCTTTTATAAAATATAAAAGTTATTTAAACTTTTATAACAGTGCATAACCTTACATATTTGCTTAAATAGAAGCATTATTTGAACTGAGCACAAATTATTATCTGCTTACAAAGAAACATATTTTCTCAAATATAAAAATCTTTGAACTTTTATAAATATATCTGTTCTTTAACTGATATCTGCTTATTAGAGAAGTCTTGAATATAAAAGTTATTTAAACTTTTATACATTTGTACTAAATTATATCTGCTTATTTTAAAAGTAAAATTCTAATAAATATTTTGTAAAAAGGGAAAAGTAAGAGTTAGTTTATTTTATGTATCTGTGAGAAAAATAAATAATTCTTTGACCAAGAACAGAGTCTTAGAGAAATCAGCTGGGAGTTGGGTCTCTAGTATACTTGTGAGATAAGGAAGAGACTGTTGTTTTAAGACTAGATCATATAATAAAACTGAACTCAAAAGAAGTACAACTAAGCTTGAGGTGTTGTCCAAGAAAGGTAGTTTTGAATAGTTGGAAGTTTGTCTATAAAACTTTGTAAAGTTCTTCTCTTGTTGAAGGAGTATTTATTATTGATAGTAATAGGATATCAAGTCTTGGAAAGAAGCTTGAGACTGGACGTTGCAACATACACGGGATGTATGTTGTGAACCAGACAAATCTCTGTTCATTGTGTGATTGAATTTTTTTTGTCTTGCATATTAATTTCTAACACTGCAAATTAATTATCTAAAAATTCAAAAAGGCCCAAGATAATTTTTTAATGGATTAATTACATATTTTAGTATATTTTTAGAAATAATTACAATAATGGTGCATCCATAAAATAATTATAAAAGTAATACACTTTTCTATATTTATTTATAATATTAGTGCAATTAGAATTCCTTTAATCGTGGCCCATGATTATCTCCCTTATCTCTTCCCCGGTTAATTATTATTACCTAAATTGATTTCCACGTTGGCATCTCTCTATCAGACACGAATTCATTCACTCCCAACATTGCAATCTCTCATCCCTCTCTTTTTGATTGACGAATTTTCCAACCCTAGCGGCAATCTCAAATCTCAGGTATTCTGGGATCCTTTTTGTAATGAATATATGTGTGTGTGTGTGTGTTTTTTTTGGCGTGTGAATGAAAATTAATTCTACTCGTAAAAGTGATTCTTGTTTTCCCCCCAACTTACACGCTTTTATGTCTGCACCATTATTTAGTCAATTTGAGGAGAAGTTTGACAAGATGAATAGTGTGCAACCATCACAGAGCTTCCCACTTGCTTCAAGTTCCGACTCTAATGAAAATCCAGCAGCAGAGGCAACCATGGTGGGGAACAGTGGGCTCGAGAGTAGGCCACTGTCACAAGATGGTCATGGAGTGAATTCTAATATATATAATTCACAAGACTATGCTGGGGGAATAATGAAGATTCTTCCTTCCTTATGACGTCGATGTAAGTGTGTCAAACCCTTGTTGAAGCTTAACCAGAAAATAAGAGAGAAACATAGATATAGAAGGATAGAATTATTGGATTTGATCCAAAATTAGCAACTGATAGAAGAGATTGGTAACCAAACTTTCATACCAAAGTTACCAAACCTTCATACCAAGGTTACCAATCCACCTCCACACCTGCAGTTTTTTCATAGTGCAGTTGGTAACCAAACCTTCATACCAATGTAACCAAACCGTCATACCAAGGTAACCAATCCACCTCCACACCTTCAGTTTTTTCATAGTGCAGTTGGTAACCAAACCTTCACACCAAGGTAACCAAACCTTCATACCAAGGAAACAAAACCTTCATATTAAGGTAACCAATCCACACCTGCAATTTTTTCATAGTGCAGTTGGTAGCCAAACATTCATACCAAGGAAACCAATTCAGTGTTATTAGGTTACCAATTTATTTTGAATGTGATGCAGTTGGTAGTAAAACCTTCATGCAGTGGGTAGCCAAACTCTCAGACCAAGGTAACCAATTCAGTTTTATTAAGTTACCAATTTAGTTTGAATGTGATGCAGTTGGTAGCCAACCATTCATACAAAGGTAACCATTTTAGTTTTTGTGGGTAACCAAATAGTCATAAAAAAATAACGGAGATTCGCGGCGGAGTAGCGGAGGAGAGGCTACTGTGAGGGAGATCAAGATTTGAATTTGAATATTTAAATTTGAATTATTATTTTAAATTTGAATTTATTTTTGTTGTTAGATCCCATATATTTGAATTTAAATTATTAGTTATGGCAGTTATTTCTCCTTGATTTTAGGTTTCCTTATTAATGTGAATTGCATTATTTTTGTAATTATTTTGTGTATGTATTGTTTTTGTAAACACTTTTTAATTATTGTATATGTGACGCCCCCAAAATAGGTATACATCACCCATCTTGAGTCGCCAAATACATGGTACAAAATTCAAGTACAACTTAATTATACAACAGTCGTGTAAAATACGACAAAATATAATCTAAGAGTTTTAATAAGAATATTGTCATTTAGACAATATTCACACTCAATAGAGTCCTCATTACATTTATTGTCACACCATTTAACAGAATAGTGAGGAATACTAATGCTATCATCTGGACCGTCACTTCGTTCCCCGACTAGTTTCGGCTACATTCTCATTTTCTGAATAGAACAGTGAAAGAAAAGGTGAGCTCAACTAGCCCAGTAAGAAATATGATGACTAAGATAATGCAGAATAAATTATCAATAGCCTTCAACAATGTTAAACTGATAGAATAGAATAGACAACAAGTTTAACTGCAGCAGGATAAGCAATCCATTAGAAGAGTCAAGTAGAGCATGATATCTACTATCTTCTATGATTTAAAATATTTTCATCAATTTTTATCGTTGAGACTCACCTTAATAAATAAACCACATCATCGAATCATCCCTGCACTACGGGCCAAGGATATTCCTTAAATCATCAATGGTCATGACTATACCGAATAATCCCTGGTTATAATCATACCAAAAACTGTCCATCAATGCACTACAGGCCACTGAGATCTTTTACCACATCATTTATAACATTATAGGTCATGATTATACCGAATGATCCCTGGTCATAATCATACCAAGTCCATCTATACACGTAAGCCAAAGATGACTTTCTTTACAATATAAGCATGAGGATGATGATAATGACATAATAATTCAATAAAACAAGTTCAAGAATAAATTTTAAAGATTTATAAGTTAATTTATCCTGAAATCAATAACGTCCAAATTGTCAACATGATACTGCTTTGTGGAGTAAAATTCAAGAATGCTCAAAAGAATATTTTCATGAAAAGATACTAGATGAAGCGCAAATATCAAGGATATTCCACTAATTTCATGGAGTATACAAGCCAAAACTTTAATCAACTGAGTATAATAGAATATATGAAAGCGCAAATGGATTCTTGCCCACCATGCGGTAATCCACGTAGACAGATCATTTTCACAATTTAATAAGGAATGAATACGAAGGATCATTTACCATGTGTGACGCCCTCAAAATAGGTATACAACACACATTCTGAGTCGCCAAATACATGGTACAAAAAGCAAACTACAACTTCAGTAATACAATTGTCGTGCAAAATACGACAACACATACTGTGAGTTTAAATACAAATATTGTCTGCTAGACAATATCCACACTCAAATAAGTCCTCATTATAATTATTCAAACACTATTTAATAGAAATAGTGAGGACTGCTAAAACATATTTCTAGAACTATCACTCACATACATCCTGCTATGTTCTCACCTCCTGAGAAGAAAAATGGAACAAAAAAGAAAAGGGTGAGCTCAACTAGCCCAGTAAAGAATATTATGAATAAGATAATATACAACAAATCATCATTGAATTCAACAGGAAAAAATCTGATAGAATATAATCGACAACAAGTTTTAGATCAACAACTGCAAGCGAAAACAACAACCATTAGAAGAGTCAAGTAGAGAATGAATCTACTATCTTCTAAGATTTAAAAGTCCTCATCAATATTTTATCCCTGTAACATCAAATAATAATCATCTTTAACCAAATATTCATCTTTTGCACTACAGGCCAAAGATATTCATTTGTATCACCAGTCAGTCATGTTCATCTCAACACCTGTTCAACTTTGCATTACAGGTCAAAGATATTCATCAGGTAATCATACATCTTTGCACTACAGGCCAAAGATATTTCAATAATATCATCATTTAACACTGAGGATGATGAAAAATATCTTAAAGAAAACGAATCCAGTGAGACAGAAGGACAAATAGTAGAGATTCGTATAACAGTTTATCCCAAGATCAATAATACTTCATAATAATCAATTGTGAAGCAGAATTTAAAAAATAAAGATCAAAACATGGATACAATCAAAGATAGTAACCATAATAGACATCTTGGACAAAAAGAGAAATTTTATTTTTCGGGTGAATAATGCCGTATTCGTGAATAGTGCCGTATACGTGAATAGTAATCCCCGACACAAAAAGTTCCAAATTTGATAAAAAAAAACTCATATCAATATTTCAGCATAATGATAATGAAGAAAATAATATCATTTAAGAAGAAAATAATATCCC
>CM029017.1:27718322-27827544 GCA_016801055.1 Panax notoginseng
AGAGACATGGTTTTAAAACAGATCACCAAGATATTTGATGTCTTGGGATGCTCAGTGGAGCAAAAGGTTCCCTTTGCCACCTTTATGTTGCGTGAAGAGGCAGATTACTGGTGGGAATCTGTAAAACGTACCCAGCCTGACGCACTCAAGATGTCTTGGGAGAAGTTTCAAGAGCTGTTCAATGGCAAGTACTTTTCCGAAAGCATTGTCACATGAAGGAGGTGGAATTTATCAAGTTGGATCAAAACAACATGACCGTGTCGCAGTACGAAGCCAAGTTTGCCGAGTTGTCCCGATTTGCGTCCCATTTGGTTGATAATGAGGAGAGAATGACGCGAATGTTTCTAAGAGGTTTGAAACCTGAGATACGTCAATATCTTATCTCTCATAAACTGTGTTTGTATTCAGATGTTGTTAATAGGGCTCTGTTATTGGAGCGCGATAACGAGTAAACCCAACCAAAAGAGAGTAGCCGATAAAATGATAATATTGATGATAACAATCATCAAAGAGGTGACAATAAGCATGGAGGGAATCAACATGCCAGAAATGGTAACCACTTCGGTGGTAATCATGGCTAAAACAATAAGAATAGACATTTTAAGAAGAGAAGGTTCAACAATGACGTGAAGACGTCGGCACCAGCACCCGTTTCAAAGGAAGAAGAACGACCACCGGTTGTGTGTTTCAAATGCGGACAGGAGGGACACATCCGTCCAAAACTATACGCAGCAATTTATTTATTATTATGTTTCCATTATTTATTATTATGTTAGAATAACCTGTTTATTAGGGGTGTAAACGGTATAAAACGGATACGGATACAGGTATATCCGTATTCGTATCCGGAAAACCAATTCGCTATCCGTATCCGGTATTCGAAAAAAAATTCGAATACGGATAATATCCGTTACCGTTTATTTTATCCGAATAGATAAATTATTCGGATATCCGAATATCCGAATTCGTTTATCAGTAACCTAATATAAAATTCATTCAAAATATTTACGAAAAAAAAATTAAAGTTTAATCATACATATTAATTAAACACAATTTAATATTTAAACCATACATATTAATTAAACATCCTAATCATAAGGGGAGGAAAATGTCAAACACATCATTATAAAAATTATAAGATTGATTTGCATCCTAACTTAACTTGATGCATACACCATTGATCATCCTTCATTGAACATTATCATACAAGAAGATGAACTTAATTCACATCATAATACAACATTGATTGCATCTTAACTTGTACCTGCAAGAGAAAAATAAATAATATTAGTATAACTATTACACTTGTGATTACACTTATGATTAAGAACGACTTGTGTATAACCATGCTTGTTCCAATCCTGATTCAAGCTAAATTTGTCACCAGGATTCTCATCTCATACAAAAGATTTGCTTGACTTTCAGTATTACACTCTTGTAGTTATGAAAGAAGTACAAAAGTGTAATATACCGAGTTTAGACTTTTATTACATTGCCTAAAATTTTGACTCATCGTCATACTTACATTTAAAAACATAATAAAAGTATAATGCAGTATACTTTGTAATGATTCATAGGGTTAAGATACTTCATAATACATTGCCTAAAATTTGACTCATCATCCTTGCATCTCATATTTTAGGCAACACAGTCAGAAATTATGACTTTAATCTGTACATTTAATTGAAAAGAAAAAGATTAATCTATTGAATTCATCAAACCAATATGAATAAAGCATAATAAGTTTGCATCACGTAACATTTGCAATTATGTTTCACATATATAGGCCAGTTCAATATGGTGCTCTGTTTGTAATGTATACCAATTAACTTGTACTGAACATAGGGTTAAGATATAATTGTAACATAAGAACTATGCTACTACATGTCTTTCTTTTCATGAACAACCAATCTCCATATATACTATTATCAAAGTATTTCATTTCCTTTACTCTCAACAAAGATTCAAAAAATAAGAATTGGGTTAACCAGAGCTTACAGTTGAAATTGTGAATCCCATTGTTGAAATATGAAGGAGCCTTTATCATTGTTATACAGTTGCTTGCAGCTCTAAGAATTGTTTCTTGCAAGAAAGAAAAAAGGAAACAATAAATGTTTTAGATCAAGTAGATGATAGCATGATAAAGTTGAACCTCTAATACTTATATAGAATAATTTGTGTATGCCCCTCTAATTCTTCTCTTTGTACATATTCCAATGAACAATCACACTGACAGCATTGGCAACGAATTAATTAAGTAGTACTACTGCATTAGAAAAACTTACAAATGTTAAGCTTAAGTAATATTAAGCTACTGCATTAGAAAAACTTACAAATGTTAAGCTCATGATCCTCACTATCTCCAATGGTAGCACCAACTTCAATTGTGGATTCTCCAGCTGTATATAAATAGTAAACATAAATAAAATTAGTACAAGTATTGAACAATTTAGAAAAATATTAAATTAATCATACTTACATTTACCCATTTCAACTTCCGGTAACCAATCTTTGACACACATTAGAGTTTCCACCGTTGTCGAATTTAATGATGCACGAATGTCGGTGATAATTCTACGTGCGTGGCTAAAAGATGACTCCGAAGCAACGGAAGAAGAAGGAATAGCAAGAATATCCCGAGCCATCTTTACAAGTGTTGGAAACTTAGGTCCATAATGTTTCCACCAATGCAAAATATTAAAATCTAGTGGATTGTCATCATCCAAAGGGTGCAAAGTCTCTTCAAGATATTCCTCCAACTCACTTTTTTTCATAACATTAGATGCACAATCTTTTGCTACAAACTTCTTAAATGAGAAAATTCCAGTTGGATTATTTTTTGACTTTGATAAATTATCTTCATGGCTAATGGATGAAATACTAGTGTCACCCCTTGCTTCAAATCCACTAGTATCATCATATTTGGTAAATAACTCAAGCAAAAATTTTTGAACTTTGTTTACATATATTTCGGCATAATCACCATGTATTTCCCTACAAGCCCTCTCAACAATTTTCATCTTATAACGAGGATCAAGAATTACCGCAATCATAAGAAGCAAGTTAGATTCCTCCCAATACTTATCAAATTTTGTTTGCATCTCAATGGCCATTGTAGAAATATAATAAATATGACTCTCTCTCCACTCCACCAACTTCATGCGAATAGAATGAACTTCTGTAACGCCCCGAAATCCGGCCTATCTTCACACCCGGATTCCGTACGTCTCGAGTACATCATTCATCCAACATACATCATTATATACTAAAATATAACAACATACACTCTCATATCTCAGGTTCTGGAGACCTTATAACCTTTTTCATTACAAATAATAATAAATAAATTATTCATTTCATCTTACAAGAGTGACTTTTATCCGCCACCAAGGATACATAATAGTTCCTTAAACTAGTCTATAGTTCAATTTCTTCTTTCTATATTATAAGTCTTCACTTGATCTTCTCGCTCCTTCACCTTCTGAAAGATACTCCATATGGATACCGTCAGCTTGATCTTTACGGGATCCTTAAGTTCTTCTAACCTTGTTCGCTGAAAATTATTTTTCATTTAAAGCAAGAGTGAGCATTCAATTGCCCAGCAAGTCATAACAGTTGAACACACAACTTCGAGAGTTTAAACATTTCTTCAGAACTTCGATAACCCAACAAAGGTTATGAAGCAGCTTGAATAATAGGAATAATCTCGATTACTATCATTTTAAAATATCAGTCACTTTCACTTTAAAATACTTTCATTTCTCTACCTTTTTCACACACATCCTGTCTGGCTAGAATCATTAGCACAGACTTAACAATAACGGTTCATGTATAAATAGAGCATACTTGTATTGAACAGTCAATCATAGAACAGTTTATATCATAGAAACACCGAAGTGTTCAAATTATGGCACAAGGCCTCATACATACTACCACCTCGTACATACATCGCACATATGCACATAGACAAGACTTCTCAAGTTCGACATCTGAGAAGTTTAAGAAACTAGCATTCATTTAAAATATGAATGAAGTTAGGAAACTTGCCTTACGCCCAGCTACAGCTTATGCTGATCTGCTCAATCCAATTCCTATATAACACATAAGGAGAAAAACATAAACACCAATTAGTTATATATTGAACTTACGTATTGGTTTACTTAACTTTACTTCTTAGGGTTTGCGTTCTTGAAATTTAAGCTTACGCGTCTAACTTCCTTTACCAGTTTACGACTTCATGACATACGGAGATGTCTTACTTAGAACGTTCATCATTTTTGATGATTTATATTCTTATCTGATGCACATTCGGCTTTCATTAATCTTATTACCGTTCATTACGGCTTTCTTAATAATTCATATCTTATTTACAACTTTCGTTATCCCTTACATGAACCCCTAGTTCATTACTAGTTCTTAGTGTCAAAGTTATACCGATCGTTGTATGCTAAGATCGATCGTCCATCGCAATAACATTGCGCTCACAGCGTCTATACGCTTCACACTTATCTCTCGTTATCATGACATAACATCGAAATGTTATTCATTACCCTCGTCACTCAACGTCTAAGGAATCACAATCATAGCAATTCCTCACGTTCGTTCATCGCAACCACGGTCCTCGGATATCGGTTACGTAACCCGCGTTTATATTCTTTATCTTTTAATCTTGTTTAATATTTCCATTCAACCTTTACTATAGGTTTAATTCACTTGATTAAGTGTTACATTAATTGGACATTATGTTATTTATCGTCCCTTACGTTTCCCCAAGAGTTGAGCAATTAAAAGCTCTTCTTTAGCTTTTCCTTCACAATGGCGCTGCGGCGCCACTCTCTCCATTAACTCTCGCGCCGCGACGCGAGTTAGCAGTACCTGGCACTCCGGTCTGGCGCTGCGGCGCCACTCTCTCCATTAACTCTCGCGCCGCGACGCGAGTTAGCAGTACCTGGCACTCCGGTCTGGCGCTGCGGCGCCACTCTCTCCATTAACTCTCGCGCCGCGACGCGAGTTAGCAGTACCTGGCACTCCGGTCTGGCGCTGCATTGCCACATTACAAGGCATGACTGGCGCCGCGGTGCCAAGCCCTAATTCTTGAAATTTTTTCTAAGTCTTTAATTATTCTGAGACGCTTACTTTACAATCTCATAACTTATTCGTTATAACTCGGAACGAGTTCGTTCCAAAGCCATTCTCTTCCTTATCTCATGTACTTCAATCCCCCTCAAACAGAACTTTATTCTGAATCTGTTAACGTGCCATTCGATTAGCTTGATCTTCACCCTTCGTTCATTTTTACGCTTTTAATGTTCTTCGCTCGCTCGTCCGTAATTCGGTCATCCGAACTCGGAACTCGTTCGATCTTGAGTCTACGACTCACGTTTTCTATGTTCTCTTACTTCCTTAGAAAACCCTACATGTTCGGGTTCATTTACTAACTTTCTAATTCTCGTTCGTCTTTTACAAAAATTTTGCCATAACTTTGTTATAGCTACGTTTTAATCCATTCTTCATGAACGTTTCTACCGTTCCTAACCAATCAATAAGAATCTAACCTATACGCGATGGTTTTAAACTTGTCCATCAACAACAATTAAACTACGATGGTTTTAAATTTGTCCACCAACAACGCTCTTCGCGTGTTCTTCGTTTTAATCGATATTTTGGATCACGATTTCACTTTTTATTGGAATTTGATGTTATAGAACATTATCCCTTACTTATTTCACCTACTTATTCATATAATTCACTCGGATCACTCTAATTCATTACGAATCTTATACTTCCTTAAGAAATTTATAAACTAAATTTCTAAGTTCTTATTTCCTTTATTTCTCATGATTTTAACCATATGAAATCAACCTTATCATCATCTACTTCTTATTCTAATTAAGTTATGTTTTTAAACATAAAAACTTAAAGAAAATTTATAAAAGACTAGGTTTTGGATTACCGTTCTTCTTTATTTTTCTTCCACTAGACAAGCCGGCGATTTGCTAGCTTTTCTATTTCACGATCACTTTCGATCCGATCATTCATGTTCATGTTCCTTCTCCCTCTTCATCCGAACCCTCTCTCTCTCTCTCTAGATGTAGAATTTTCAAAATCCCATAAAAATGATTTAAGCTTCCTATTTATAGAATTTCCAAGCTAAGGGTATTTTAGTCATTTCGCCCCCTTAACCTCCTTATTATTCATTACTTAAGCCCTAAGTTTACTTAGCCTCCAAGTTTACTTAGCCACCAAGTTTACTTAGCCATTAAGTCTTCTTAACCCTTAAGTTTACTTACTCATTAAGTTTACTTAACACTTAAGTCTACTTAGCCTTTAAGTTTGCTTAACTCTTAAGTTTACTTACTCATTAAGTTTACTTAACACTTAAGTTTGCTTACTCATTACTTATAAGCACTTTACTTAGCCATTAAGCATAAGCACTTTACTTAATTATTAAGTTTACTTAGCTATTACTTAACTTATCCCTTACTTAGCCTTTAAGACTAAATCGTATTCTACGCATCTCATTCTCGGAACTTACTTTTTCTAACCCTTAGGTTTTAAATCCGCAGGCGAAAACTTAATTTTTGCCATAACTGAAATATTATTGAATATTCCATCACGTCTAAATATTTTACGTAATCAATAACTTCTCGAAATTTCAAAATAAATCTCCGAGCAGAAACGGATGAATAGTGCATATTTCGTCTTTTTCCCCAAAAATATTTTTGTTCCCGGAAAAATCTCATTTTCGTCTTGAAAATTCCTATTCGTTCAATCTAGCTCTTAGCCAGAATCCTCCCGACTTATAATCATCCTAGGTTATAGAACGATTAATAAACACATATCCCATAATAGTATTAATAAAAATTAGTTTTATTAATAACTCATTCTTTAAACCTAAATTCTGGACGATCCGGATTTTCGCGTCGTCATAACTTCCATGTAATACAAATTTGACGTAGGATACTTAACTCCCGAAAGTCTTTTTGTCACGTCATTAAACAAACTCAAACAATCACAAACGTTCTTTCCCCTTTCCCATGCTTCTGAAGAAGGCAAAAACTTTTAACCACTATCTAAATCGGCTAAACGCTCAATTGCATCCCGAAGCTCCAAAGCATTCACAAGCATATCAAAGGTAGAATTCCATCTAGTTTCCACATCGAATGGAATACGCCTTTTAGAATTGAATCTTGTTTGGGTCATAGCAAGAGCAAATTTTTCATCTCTAGCAGGTGAACTATCAATATATTTGACAGTTTTTCGAATATCCTCAATTAAACCATGAACTATCTTCAAACCTTGTTTAACAATCAAATTTATAATATGAGGACAACATCGAAGATTAAACATGTCACCATTATGCAACAAAGCTTTCTTACCATTCAACCATGTTTTGACACCTTCTAACATTCCGAAATTATTTGAAGCATTGTCAACAACAACACTAGATAACTTTCTATCAATATTCCACTCAAGAATTTGATGTTTTAACCACTCACTTAAATTCACACCATGATGTGGATATTCAACAACATGAAAAGCAATTATTTTTTTATGTAATTTGTGACAACCCCAAAATAGGTCCATTCCATCCAACCTATTCTGAGTCGCCAAATACATGGTACAGAAAACAACTACAACTTTATTACAACAATTGTCGTGCAAAATACAACAACACATATGTTGTGAGTTTGGATACAAATATATACCAAATGTGACTCATGTTCCAACCGTGGACATCACCTCACAATGACACCTTACATAAAGGTATAGTCAAAAATTGTTTTAGAAATTAGAATATTTGGGAAGTGCTCAAGGAAACCTTCGTACATGGGAGGCCATGCGTCTAGGTTATAATAGATATCATATGGCCACAGAATTATTCTTGGTTGACCCAATAAACCCCAAAGAAAAACGAGAAGATTACTATCATATTCTTCCCAATGGTGAGTCTTCTCTTGACATATCATTATCTCTACTGTCTCTAATTGAGAATTATACTTCAAACAAATACCAAGATTATATAGGTAGTGCTCGTATATATACTCAGCAAGTGGATGAGCACATCCCTGTCTTATGATGACACGAGGTTGTATGTCGTTAGACATCTTGTATGATAGTGGCAAACCACCCTTCCAACGTTGGGTACACCTTACCCTATTGGATTCACCAAATAAAACTACTAAATGAACTTTTCTATACTGCTTCGGGAGAACATCCACAGCTAGAGACCACCGTTCTATTTTCCCGTTACTCTCGCTCGACCCAGCTACACTCTTATTACCTGAAAGGAATTGTGAAGCAAAAGGGTGAGCACAACTAGCTCAGTAAAGAATATCATGACTAAAGATAATTAAATTATCAATAGCCTTCATCAATAATAAATCAGAGATTTAGAACATATGGTAAATGATAAAAATTTCAACCATAGTTGCAGCGGAACGAGCAATCTATTAGAAGAGTCAAATAGACTATAAAGTCTATTATCTTCTCCATGTTAAAAATTCATCAACAATATTTTATCCCTGTAACATCAATCAACAATTCTGGTCCACAATCATATGAATAACTCATAATCATAACTGTAGTTCTAAATTCCTCTTCTCATCCAGGACGAAGATAATTTTCATCACCTATCTTTACCTGAAACATCAAAGATCATGGTTACACCAAATCACATTTCCTGTTCATAATCATACTAATAACTTCATCTTTGCACTACGGCCAAAGATATTCATTTGTATCACCAGTTGGTCATGTTTATCTCAACATCTGTTCATTTTTACACTACTGGCCAAAGATATTCAACAACATGTCATCTTTGCACTACGGGCCAAAGATATTCATCAACAATTCATCTTTGCACTACAGGCCAAAGATATTCATCAATATTTCATCTTTGCACTACAGGCCAAAGATATTCCTCAACAGTTCATATTTGCACTACGGCCAAATATATTCATCAACAGTTCATATTTACACTACAGGCCAAATATATTAATATCTCAAAGAAATATATAATCATTTATATAAACAATAATTATAACCATGTTGATCATTTCACCTTTGCACTTAAGATGAAGATATTCAATTATAAATTCAATGGTCATGATCATACTAGTCAATAATTCAATTTTGTACTACTGGCCAAAGGGAACCCAAAGTCATGATCATACCAATAATCTACCCATCTTTACACTCAAGTGAAAGAGAATTTCAACATCAGGGTTATAAAAATATTATATATGATAATAAAAATAATATGATCAACATATAGATTTAATCTCAAGAGTAATATTCATAAATCAACTATAATTTGGTTAGAAAAAGAAACCAATTTTATCGTGAATAGTAACTCGTGAATAGTAACTCGTGAATAGTAACTCATGAATAGTAACTCGTGAATAGTAACTCATGAATAGTAACTCCGACACAAAAAGGTAGAAATTCCACAATAAAATACATACCAATATTTCGGTATAATGATATTGAAAGAATAATATTTCTTAAGTTTATAAACAATTTATTTTAATTGTTTACACTTTACTAAATAAAGCATTTAATCATTATAAAATGCCAAACTCATAAGATTTTATCACCAATAACCAAAATCCTCATCAAAAATCTGCATATATCTCATATAGGATTCTCAAGTCATAAAATCCTATTTTTTAATTTTTTTACTTCACAAAACATATTTAATTCATTTACTCATAACTAGACCATTTTCATGAAAAATACCAAATCAGTTCCAAAAATATTTCTTTTCTGGGATTTAGCAGAATATAGTCCCATATTGAACATATATTTTTCTCTGAATTTTTAAAACTCATTTACTATTTTTCGTATGGCCAAAACAGCCGAATATTTAGACATTTATCATAAATTATACTTTTATTCAAAAATTCCGAAATTCACTGAGTACACTGATATTATATAGATATACTTTCAATAAAAATTTTATCAATTTTAAAATTAACCACAAGGAATTATAAGCGGTTACTTTTAAAATAGTCTTTTCTCATAAAATTCATAACTCTCAATCTATACATCCAAAAATCACCATTTTTGGATACAATCAAGAAAACTCATCAAAATATCATTTTAAATTTTTTCAGAATTTTTGAAAGTCAGAAAAATTACGAAACTTGAAAATATAACAACCCTTAAAATCTTTTACTATCCCTTACTATCCCTTACCTCAAAAATGCAGTATTTCTGACTGGAATGCAGAGCCGAAGGAAACTTGCACTGAATAACAACTCTTAAAGTATCGAAATACTCACAAAATATATTTCACAATATAGAGAGAGAAAGAGAGAAAGCTTATGTTTCTGGTGTGATTTTCAATTCTAACTTAGCCCTCTATTTATAGGAAAATGTTAGCACGTCGAAGCAGACTTAACTTGTAACCTGATGGCTTTACCTGTTACTATTCCCACCCACCACATTTGAATAAAAATCTCAGCACATTTCTTCACCAACCAAGAGTGGGGCCCACCAATTCTAGAATTTTCCACCAAAATGACTAACTCTGAAAATTCAACAATTTCTGAACCAGTCATCTCGTAAAATTCATAACAAATCATACGTTCATTTTTAACGGTTCAAAATTTGTGGACATATACTCAACTTATATATGTATAACATATCCAAATATTATCACGATCCAACGGTCGGATTAAAAATTATAACCCTCGCAAAATATCTTAAAAACCCTAATTTGATTTTCAATACCTCCGTTCCGACAAAAATACAGATAAAACACCTCAACATTAACTCCTTCATTTTTAACCACAAAAATATATCCCTCATTTATATCCACATAAAATAAATATTTCCTTATCATATGTATCAATAATTAATTATTCACAAATAATATTACAGAATCACATTTATGACAACCAGGCCGTTCCCAGGAAAGAGGGGGCTTTCCAATAAGGATTTCTACTTACTGGCGCGCAATTAGATGACCAAACCTCTCCTTAGACAGAACTTTCTAGACATTGCCAATAATGTTATCTAATAATATTATTCAAATAATATGAATTATTGATCTGATAATGGAAAATACTGTGCAACAACAAATATTGAAACTACAATAATATAAAATATCAACGCAGCAATTATTGAATCAATAAAATAAAATATTGAACAGTAATTACTGTGACAATTATTCAGTAGTGTCTTCTTAAGTAAGGATCAATAATTCAAAAATACTGTGCAATACCGTGTGCTACTGTGCAATAACGCGTATTACTGTATTTTAACCACCGGGGTATTCCAACAGTGTTAACGGTAACAACTACGCCGTTATTTGTAAAAACTCAAATTTGTCATTTTCTTCACCCGACAGTTATTCCTTTATGGGGCCACAAATGGCTGCGCCGTCGTACGAATATTCCCCGACAGAAAGAATATTCCACGACCAAACGAATATTCCCCGACAACAATAAATATTTATAACCACTTATGTATTTTGAAAAAAAATTGATATATCACCCTTAACTTTAACATTTATCAATTTAACCATTTACTGAATATTAATTATAAGAAAAATTGAATACTTTTATTTCATAAAATTCGGGGTCTTACATAATTCCCATGCATCATCAATGTAATGACAAGTCACACAAAAATAACCCTGATTTTGAAAGTTTGGTTTCCATCCATCGGTCGTTAAACTAACTCTAGATGATAAACTCTCAATTTCTGTATAAATTTTAGCCCTCTCTTCTTCAAACGCATCACCCAAATCTTTTTTCACGGTGTTTCGTGAACGGAATTTATAAGTTGGCATAACATATGAAATCCAAAGACGAAAGTAGCCATGCTCTGCCATAAAAAAAGAATAATCATGTTTTGTAACCATTTTCGCATACAAAGATCTTTCAACTAATGGGTCATATTTATATGTAGTTACCTTCGGAATAGGGTTGTCTTTGGTGACACACTTCCCAAGAAATGCTTGCAAAGGACGTTGTCTTTTGGCAAGAGCACAATTTTTTTGATGATTTTTCAAATGAGTTGTGCCTTTATTGCTTGCCCCGTCAAATTTTCTTTTACAATGTTTGCAAGTAGCAACAACATTGTTACCCGTTCCAACCCTATCAAAATCTGCCCAAACAGTTGATGTCAAAACTCTTGTCTTACAACCACTCGCTGTTGGGGCTGTCTCTTCACCAATCGGAGTAGATGTATCATTAGGGACATTAGTTGTAGCATTAGTAGAAGAAGCTAAACTATCAACTTGTGCAATTGAGGCAGCACTGCTACTACCTACTTGTTGAGACATTTTTCAACCTACAATTAATTAACCTCCATATATCAATCATGGAAAAAACGAAGAGATCCAGTAAATATAAACAGCAAAAGAAAATATACATGCCAGATAAGTGAAGTGAAAAGGGAGCAGTCCTCTTTTTTTTTACTAGCATTGGCTCAGTTGCTAACCCAGGCCTACCACTAATCTGCTTTTGATTTTGAGAACTTGATGTTGTAATTAAGTAGCAATTTCTTTCTTAAACTTGATTATATTTTTTGGTCTTGTCTTATCTCTTTTTTGAATATAGCCCAATTGCACGAATGGGTTGTAGAGATTGTGGCAGACATTAAGAAATCCACACAAAACTCCATTTTTAAAGAAGAGAAAAAGATTCCGAAGTAGTAGTCAACAACTAAATTGCTTATACATGTAAAAATATTAATTAGTGATTAAAGTTTAATACATGTAAAAATATTAATTAGTGATTAAGTTTATTAATACATGTAGAAAACTTTATTAATACATGTAGAAAACTTCCAAAGCAACAACAAATATGAAGTTTTCTACTTTAATGATTAAGTTTGAGAAAATACTCACTTCCAAAGCAGACAAACACCATTGTAGATAAATATTAATTACAGATCTGACTGTGGGAAAGTAGTAATTTAAGGAAATTTTAAGTGGCGGCTAGTGCTACAAAAAAATAGTACTACAGATCTAAATATTTATAGATCTAACTGGAAACACCACAACATTTATCTAAATACTTACAGATATAACGGGAAATAAGCAAATCTAATTGGAGCAGGCGGTGGCGACGGGGACGGCGAAGGTGAGGGGCAAATCTAACGCAGAAGGAGAAGAAGAAGAAGAAAAAAGACCCACAAAATAAAGCATATGCATTTAATTAATAGTTTAGAAACTATTAATTAAACTGAGACTCTGATAGAGAAGGATTAGAGAGAAAAGCTTTCTAATTAAGATTAATAAAATACATCCGTTGCATTTAATTTGTCTCCTCCTTCTTATTTGTATAAAAATTATTTTTAATTAATTTGTCTTTTATAAATTAATTTATTTTTTAAAATTTTTTAAAATTAATATAATTTATATACAAAAATATCACAATAAATTTGACTTTTTAAATAATGAATAATTAATTATTTTACTAAATAAATTCATGTGCAATTTTAATTTTAAAAATGAAGGAACATAAAATAAATAATGTGTATTATTGTGATATTTATTAATTCAGACCTAACACATTTTAACAATAAAATTATATTGTCCATTGCTCCCGCCTCTCGACCGTTGATCTGAGAATTCTAAATTATAGTTTTAATTTAGAGCTTTGTCAAATTTAATTAAAGTATAGTTCATTAATGAATGAATGCTCTACTTATTGATGTTTAGATATCCATTAATAAGTAGATGTCCTTTTTATGTTTGTTAAGTAATACTGGATTATGGATGAATATTTATAATTTATATATGTAAGTTATTAAATAATGAATATAAGTTATTAATTTATATGTGTGTGTGTGTGTGTGTGTGTGTGTATATGTGTATATATATATATATATATATTATATAAATGAATGCTAGTGATTAATTAATGAATGTAAGCTATTAATAAACACACACACACACACACACACACACACACACACACACACACACACATATATATATATATATATATATATATATATATATATATATAAGTTATTATTAATATATAAGTTATATTCATTAATATATATGATGTAAGTTATTAATTAAAACATAATTATATATATATATATATATATATATATATATATATATATGTATTAAATTATTAACACCTTATATAGGTAAATTATTAATTAATAATTTACATTAATTAATAACTTAATTAATGTAAATATTAAGTGTGTGTGTGTGTGTGTGCGTGTGTGTGTATATATATATATATATATATATATATATATATATATATATATATATATATATATATAAGTTATTCGGATATGGATTCCGGATATCGAATTCCGGATATCCGTATCCGTCGAATATATTTACGGACGGATGTTAATCGAATACGAATACGCATATATCCGTATTCGTATCCGTTTATTTACGGATACCTTTAAATCGAATACGGATATATCCGTTTTTTTCCGAATACGAATAATATCCATTTTTTTCCGAATACGGATGCGGACGAATACGAATTTTTCGGTTAACATTTATAGCCCTACTGTTTATGCGAAGTACCACATACATGGTGAAATTCTTCTATTATTCCGTTCTTTATTATTCTGTCGGAATATCTTGTTGGTGCGTACTACGCCTGACCTGGTTCCATTAATTATTATTCTGTTAGAATAACTTGTCTGTGCAGTTTATCGCATGCATGGTGATTTCTGTTGTTATTCCATTCTTTAATATTTTGTTGGAATATCCTGTCGGGGCGAATTTTGCCTAACCTGGTTCTGTTCTTTATTATTCTGTCGGAATATCCTGTCTGTGCGTTTACGCATGACCTGGTTCCATTCTTTATTATTCTGTTAGGAATAACCTGTCTGTGCAGTCTATCGCACGCATGGTGAATCCTTCTGTTATTCTATTCTTTATTATTCTGTTGGAATAACCTGTCTATGTGGATTATCACATGCATGGTGAATGATCCTTTGTATTCATTCCTTATTAAATTGTGGACATGATCTGTGTAAGTGGATTACCGCATGACGGCGAAAATCTATTTACAGTTTCATATATTCTATTATACTCAGTTGGTTAAAGTTTTGGCTTTTATACTCCATGAAATTAGTGGAATATCCTTGATATTTGCGCTTCATCCAATATCTTTTTATGAAAATATTCTTTTGAGTATTCTTAAATTTTACTCTACAAAGAAGTATCATGTTGACAATTTGGACGTTATTGGTTCTTGGATAAATTAATTATTGAACTTGTTTTACTGAATTATTATGTCATTATCATCATCCTCATGTTTATATTATGTTGAAAGTCATCTGTGGCCTGTAGTGCATAGATGGACTTGGTATGATTATGACCAGGGATTATTCGGTATAATCATGACCGTAATGTTACAAATGATGTGGAAAAAGTTCTCATTGGCCCGTAATGCATTGATGGACAATTTTTGGTATGATTATGGCTATGGATTCTCTTCGGTCAAAGGTGCAAAGATGAATTATTTTATGGCATGATCAGGACCGTTGATGAAAACACGATTATATTTGTCCCGTAGTGCATGGATAATTTGTGGTCATGATACTAAAGAATATCCTTGGCCTGTAATGCAGGGATGATTTAATGAAGTGGATTATTTATTGAGCTGAGTCTCAGCGATAAAAGTGATGAAAAACCTTTTATATCATATAAAATAGTAGATTTTATTCTCTACTTGACTCTTCTAATGGATTATTTGTTCCGCTGCAGTTAAACTCGATGTTTGTTATATTGTATCTGTTTAACACTGTTGAAGGCTAACGATAATTTATTCTGTATTATCTTAGTCATAATATTTCTTACTGAGCTAGTTAAGCTCACCCTTTTTTTCACTGTTCTCTTCAGGAAATGAGAACGTAGTCAGGACTAGTCGGGGAACGGAGTGACGGTCCAGATGATAGTATTAGTAGTCCTCACTATTCTATTAAATAGTGTGACAATAAATATAATGAGGACTTATTCTGAGAGTGGATATTGTCTAGAAGACAATATTTGTAATAAAACTCACAGCTCTCTTGTTATATATTAAAGATTGTATTTGTATTCTGTACCATGTATTTGGCGACTCAAAATAGGTGATGTATACCTATTTTTGGGGGCGTCACAGTCGCTCTCCTGTATGTTGGGATGAGGTGGGAGAAGCAACGATATTGGGACTAGAGTTAGTACGCATGACTACAGAAAAGATCTAAATGATTCGACAACGTATACAAATGACACAGGATCGACAAAAGAGTTATGCGGATCTTCATCGAAAGGACGTAGAATTTAATATTGGAGATCATGTATTGTTACGTATTGCTCCATGGAAGGGAGTTACAAGATTCGGGAAGAGAGAAAAGCTCAATCCACGATTTATTAGTCCATTTGAGATTCTTAACCGAGTAGGAAATGTGACCTATAGACTCGCATTACCTCCAAGCATGTCTCGTGTTTATAATGTTTTTTACATATCTATGCTTCATAAATATGTAAAAGACCCAAACCATATTATTGAGTTAGAACCAGACGAGATAGCCGAAGATTTAATGTATGAAGAGGTACATGTCAAGATCTTGGATAGGAAGGAGCATGTCCTACGGACAAAGGATATACCACAAGTCAAAATTTTGTGGAGGAACCATGCTATTGAGGAAATGACCTAAGAGTTAGAATCAAAAATGAAAGCGAGGTACCCTCACCTTTTCAAAACACCAGGTACGAACGTCAATTTCGAGGATGAAATTTTATAAGGAGGGGAGGTTGTAAGACCCCAACTTTATATAAATAAAATCGAATGTCCTCTAATTATTATTTTGAATAATAATGTGTTAATTTGATATAATACTTTGGTTATGGGTGAAATGTGCAAATTTTACAAAATAAGCAAGTGGTTATAAAATAGTCATTTTTGTTGGGGAATATTCGTTTGGTCGTGAAATATTCTTATTGTCGGGGAATATTCGTACGACGGCGCAGCCATTTGTGGGCTTCATAACGAAAAACGGTCGGATGAAAAAAATGACAAGTTGAAGTTTTTAAAAATAACGGCGTAATTGTTACCGTTAATATTGGTATAAATTTTATTGTGCCGAAATATTGGTATGAATTTTATTGTGAAATTTCTACCTTTTCGTGTCGGGGTTACTATTTATGTATACGACACTATTCACGAATACAACACTATTCACAAAAAAATAAAATTTTCTCTTCTTTGTCTAAGATGTCTATTATGGTTACTATCTTTGATTGTATCTATGTTTTGATCTTCATTCTTGAATTTTACTCCACTATGATTTATTATGGAATATTTTTGAACTTGGATTTTCTAAAGTATGAATCCCTAATATTTGTCCTTTAATTTTATCTCACTGGATTTGTTTTTTTAAAATATTTTTCATCATTCTCAGTCCTAAATGGTGATATAACTGAATATCTTTGGCCAGTAGTGCAAAGATAAATGATTTTTTGATTAATATCTTTGGCCCGTAATGTAAAGATGGACAGGTGTTGAGATGAACATGAATAACAGGTGATACAAATGAATATCTTTGGCATGTAGTGTAAATATGAATATTTGATTCAAAATGTATATTGATTGATGTTACAGAGATAACATATTGATGATAAACTTTTAAATTCATAGATGATAGTATATTTCATTCTCTACTTAACTCTTCTAATGAATTGTTATTTCAGTTGCGAATATTGATCTAAAACTTGTTGTCCATTATATTTTATCTGATTTGTTGAAGGCTAACGATAATTTGTTCTATATTATCTTAGTCATAATATTCTTTACTGGGCTAGTTGAGCTCACCCTTTTCCTTTTTGTTCCATTTTTCTTCTCAAGAGGCGAGAATATAGCGGGAACTAGTCGGGGTGTGGAGTGATGGGTCCAGACAGTTGTTTTAACAGTCCTTACTATTTTGTAAAATAGTGTATTAATAATTGTAATGAGGACTTATTTGAGTTTGAATACTGTCTAGATGAAAATATTTGTATTTAAATTCATAGCATATGTGTTGTCGTATTTTGTACGATAATTGTATTAATGAAGTTATAGTTATTTTCTGTACTATGTATTTGGCGACTCAGAATGGGTTGTGTGAACCTATTTTGGGGGCGTCACATACAGTATCTCTGATTAATAGGTCCACACAACCCATTCTGAGTCGCCAAATACATGGTACATAAAATAACTATAACTTCATTAATATAATTGTCGTGCAAAATACGACAACACATATGCTATGAGTTTAAATATAAATATTGTTATCTAGACAGTATTCAAACTCAAATAAGTCCTTATTACAATTATTAATACACTATGTTACAAAATAGTGAGGACTGCTAAAACAACTGTTTGGACCCATCACTCCACATCCCGACTAGTTCCCGCTATATTCTCGCCTCCTGAGAAAAAAAATGGAACAAAAAGGAAAAGGGTGAGCTTAACTAGCCCAATAAAAAATATTATGACTAAGATGATATAGAACAAATTATTGTTAGCCTTCAACAAATCAGATAAAATATAATGGACAACAAGTTTTAGATCAATATTCGCAGCGAAAATAATAATTCATTAAAAAAGTTAAGTAGAGAATGAAATCTACTATCATCTATGAATTTAAAAGTCCATCATCAATATTTTATCCCTATAACATCAATCAATATACATCATGAATCAAATATTCATCTTTGCACTATAGGCCAAAGATATTCATTTGTATCACCAGTTGGTTATGTTTATCTCAACACCTGTCCATCTTTGCACTACAGGCCAAAGATATTCATCTGATAATCATTCATCTTTACACTACAGGCCAAAGATATTCAGTTATATCACCATTTAGGACTAAGGATGATAAAAAATATTTTAAAGAAACGAATCCAGTAAGATAAAAGGACAAAGATTAGTGATTCTTACTTTAGATAATCTAAGTTCAAAAATACTCCATAATAAACTATAGTGGTGTAAAATTCAAGAATGAAGATCAAAACATGGATACAATCAAAGATAGTAACCATAATAGACATCTTGGACAAAGAATAGAAAATTTTATTTTTCTGTGAATAGTGTCGTATACGTGAATAGTAATCTCAACACGAAAAGGTAGAAATTTCACAATAAAATTTATTCAAATATTTCGGCATTATGATATTGAACGAAATAACATCAATTACGAAGAAAATAACATCCCTTACCTCAAAAGAACAATACTTCTGACTGGAATATTGGATATAATGTTGAAGGAAACTTGCACTGAATAACAACTCTCAAAGTATCTAAATACTCACAAAAATGGTATGTAGTACTTGCAAGACAGCTGGCCACAATCATGTCACCTGCAAGTTATCTACACAAACAACACAATCAGATATAAGTATTTTGGTACACACGTGCAAGTTTTTTAAAATTCTTTTGATTGAACTGTTATTATTAATTGTTAATTATTTTTGGTTTATTTTTGCAGGAACAAGTTGTACAAGATAAGGGAGATAGTGGGAAAAAAAGAAAACAAAGAAGGAAAGGGGAACAAGACAAGGTTACTATTTAGTTACAATTACTTACAAGTTTACTATCAAAAAAGGAACTTGTTTAGCAGTACTTGTTAATTATTTTCTAATTTTGCAAGAACAAGTTAGACAAGATAAAGGAGACAGTGGGAAGAAGAGAAAAGGAGTGAAGGTATGTCCCTTACAATTTTGATTAATAATGTTTAGTTACATTGGTAATATTGTTCTAAGCATATTTTAACAATTTTAGGAACAAGTTATAAAAGATAAAACTGACATGGAAAATAAGGGAGATAGTGGAGCTGATACCACTTCAAGTCACAAACTGGTGAGTTGAGACTTGATTACAATTACTTAGAAATTGTGTTTAGTAGTCAAATCTGATTTTCCAATTTTATAGACAAATGTGGCAGACAAAGGTGTAGTTAGAGAAAAATTTCCAATCACGAGAAATCATGCAAGAAGAGAATGGGTCCCTCTTGGTTTTGGCTGTTTCATTTCCCCAAAGATCGGCAACACTTATATTTCAGTAACTATATGTGAGTGATTATTATTGGATACTTGTTTCAGTACATTTCATTAATTAGTAAAATTTGATATGTACACTTATTGTGTTAACCAACCGTTGTATATAGAGCACACCTGGGAGATGTTACTTAGCTAGATCTGGCCCAAGGACTACACCTGCACACCATCCACCAAGGCCAAAGACAACTGCACCTAAGGCCACAAAACTGATGTCTGGTGTTATGAGAGCGGCATCTGTACTTAATGGAGAGACTGAAACAGATGATCGTTTGATGGCTCAAGCTTTGTATAACAACTTTAAGGAGACTAGAGGGGGAGGAAGACCAGAGGGGGAGGGTCAGTCAAGTGGAGTGACAAACAAGACTGGTGGTACTCAAGAAAGTGTGAACAAGGAGTAGAATTTTAAGATTTATTAATATATATTATCATTTTATGTGAACTTTTATTTATGGCATTTTGGTGTTTGTATTATGTCAAACATAAAACTGATACAGTAAGGTTTATTTGGTGTACTAATACACAAAATTAATACAGTAACTGATTATATGGTTTATTTGGTGTATGGTATCCTAGACTTTTATATTTATTTTTGTGTTTGTAATCATGATAATGGTGTTACTAATTAAATGAAAAAGAGAGTTTCTTGCTAAGTTTTTTGTACAAATGTTACAGTTACAATTATAATTATGTGCAGTTTGATAGCTATGCATTGTTTGTAGGTATTAATTTTGTGACGCCCCCAAAATAGGTATACAACACCCATTCTGAGTCGCCAAATACATGGTACAAAAAGCAAACTACAACTTTAATAATACAATTGTCGTGCAAAATACGACAACACATACTGTGAGTTTAAATACAAATATTGTCTTCTAGACAATATCCACACTCAAAGTCCTCATTACAATTATTCAAATACTATTTTACAGAAATAGTGAGGACTGCTAAAACATCTTTCTAGAACCATCACTCCATACCCCGACTAGATCCTGCTATATTCTCACCTCCTGAGAAGAAAAATGGAACAAAAAGGAAAAGGGTGAGCTCAACTAGCCCAGTAAAGAATATTATGACTAAGATAATATACAACAAATTATCATTAGTATTCAACAGGGAAAAATCTGATAGAATATAATCGACAACAAGTTTTAGATTAACAACTGCAGCGGAAACAACAAACCATTAGAAGAGTCAAGTAGAGAATGAATTCTACTATCTTCTAAGATTTAAAAGTCCATCATCAATATTTTATCCCTGTAACATCAATTAATAATCATCTTTAACCAAATATTCATCTTTGCACTACAGGCCAAAGATATTCATTTGTATCACCAGTCGGTCATGTTCATCTCAACACCTGTTCATCTTTGCACTACAGGCCAAAGATATTCATCAAGTAATCATACATCTTTGCACTACAGGCCAAAGATATTTAGTAATATCATCTTTTAGGACTGAGGATGATGAAAAATATCTTAAAGAGAACGAATCCAGTGAACTTGAGGACAAATAGTAGGGATTCGTATAACAGTTTATCCAAGATCAATAATACTTCATAATAATCAATTGTGAAGCAGAATTCAAAAATAAAGATTAAAACATGGATACAATCAAAGATAGTAATCATAATAGATATCTTGGACAAAAAGAAGAAAATTTTATTTTTCGGTGAATAGTTCCGTATTCGTGAATAGTACCGTATACGTGAATAGTGCCGTATACGTGAATAGTAACCTCGACACAAAAAGTTTTAAATTTGATAAAAACTCATGTCAATATTTCAGCATAATGATATTGAAGAAAATAATATCATTTAAGAAAATAATATCCCTTACCTCAAAATATCAGTACTTCTGGTCGGAATACCGGTATAAGGCTGAAAGAAACTTGCTCTGATGAATAGAAACTCTCAAAGTATTTAAATACTCACAAAATACACTCAATAATCTAGAGAGAGAAAGAGGAAAAACTTGTTTGTGGTGTGATTTTTAATTCTAACTTAGCCATCTATTTATAGAAAAATGTTAGCACGCCGAAGCAGACTTAACCTGTAACCTGATGGCTTTACCTGCTACTATTCCCACCCACCATATTTGAATAAAAATCTCAACACATTTCTTCACCAACCAAGAGTGGGGCCCACCAATTCTAGAATTTTCCACCAAAATGATTAACTCCGAAAATTCAACAATTTCTGAACCAGTCATCTCGTAAAATTCATAACAAATCATACGTTTATTTTTAACGGTTCAAAATTTGTGGATATATACTCAACTTATATATGTATAACATATCCAAATATTACCACGATCCAACGGTCGGATTAAAAATTATAACCCTCGCAAAATATCTCAAAAAACCCTAATTTGACTTTCAATACCTCCGTTCCGACAAAAATACAGATAAAACACCTCAACATTAACTCTTTCATTTTTAATCACAAAAATATATCCCTCATTTATATCCACATTAAATAAATATTTTCTTATCATATGAATCAATAATTAATTATTCACAAATAATATTACAAAATCACATTTATGACAACCAGACTGTTCCCAGGAAAGAGGGGCTTTCCAATAAGAATTTCTCCTTACTGGCGCGCAATTAGATGACCAAACCTTCCTTAGACAGAACTTTCTAGACATTGCCAATAATGTTATCTAATAATATTATTCAAATAATATGAATTATTGATCTGATAATGGGAAATACTGTGCAGTGACAATTATTGAAACAACAATAATATAAAATATCAATGCAGCAATTATTGAATCAATAAAATAAAATATTGAATAGTAACTACTATAACAATTATTGAGTAGTGCCTTCCTTTGTAAGAATCAATAATTGGTGCAATATCGTGTGCTACTGTATTTTAACCACCAGGTATTCCAACAGTGTTAACGGTAACAACTACGCCGTTAATTATAAACAACTTATACTTGTCGTTTTCTTCATTCAATCGCTTTTTGTTATGGGGCCCACACAAGGCTGCGCCGTCGTACGAATATTCCCCGACAGCAAGAATATTCCACGACCAAACGAATATTCACCGACCAAAAATGAATATTTTATAACCACTTGCTTATTTGAAATATTTGCGCATTTTACCCATAACTAACCACATTAATCAAATCAACCCTTTCTATTTCAAAATAATATATAGAGGAAATTTAATTTTATTTATTAATAAGTTGGGGTCTTACAAATTTTCTGACATTTTCTTAACAATGGGATTGAACAATTATGTGCAGTTTGAACAATGGGACTGCAGACTATAAGGTAATTACGAGCTTCATGTCATATTAAGAATACTTACACTTCTAATATGAGTGCTTTGTTTTTCTTATTATCAATTTTAAAGAATTGGGAAGCTCCTTGTTCATATTCTATGCTCTGTTTTGTAAAAGAACAAATCAAATAATTTGGACTGTCCCCAATTAGTGAAGTAGGCTTTGTTTTGCTAAATAATTATTCAAATAAACACAATTATCAAATGTCTTGAATCTACATTAACAATACCTTAACAAAATCATTTTTCAAATAATGTAATTATCCAATCACCATTTATATATCAAATTTTTTTCAAACATCAAAACAACTAAAGCTATTTCATGGTTTATAACATGCTCAAACATAGCATAAGAAGCAACCCAATTTCAAGTAAGAACCATTTCTCCCTAGTTTGTAAATTCCTTATTTTTTTATACTTGCACTCCCAAGTCATAAGCTTTCTTCTTCATCATCTGTAGGTCAATTTCTATGCTCCTCAAATTCAACAGGCCCGAATCATTCTCTATCCCAAAATCTTCTAACATGTGGATAGATTCAATCCATTGACAAAAGCCACAAAATGCTTGGGTCTATAGAAAATTAAACAAATAATTATCAATTATTACGATTGTATGTAAAAATTTAAAATTTTATCAGGGTAAATACAATAACTTACATCATAATTTGAACAACCATAAAACTTCCTCCCAACACTAAGTCCCTTTGACGATGTACAAATTCGCACTCGTATCCCACACCCACAATACCTTGGTGATGAAATCCCACTGACTCCAGTGGATATTGAACCTTCCCCAGCCTTTTGGTGGCTATTTTCTTTAGGGTGCTGCTTTCCTCTTTTCATTCCTCACGAAATTCAAGATTACAGCAAGAGAAAGAGAGAGAGACGATTACAATGGAACCCTAACCTTTTGCCTCACTTTACCGACCCCACGCTGGGGAGTATCTGAAATTTCATGTGAGAGTTGGATGAGAGAGAGAAAGACAAATAACGAAATGAATCTTAGATTTGTCTGAAGGATCTGTGAAGTATTTTAATTTTTTTTGGGGAAATAAAATGTTTTGATATAAAGATTAATCCTTGTGAGTTATTAGCATCTAGGCCTATGGTGCTCGGGTGGTCATATGACCAAAGTTTCAAACGTGAGGCTCCGAGTTCGAATCTATGGAGAGGCAATTTTTTGGAAAAAATTCAAAAGAAGCCACATCAGCAATGCTCACATGTAAAATTACAATATAAAATACCATGCCAGATCTGCCCCGTGTGACACATCATCAGGTCACACACATGTGGCGCCTGGGGGTTCAAAGTCTAAATTTTTTAATAGAAAGGGGCTCAGTTTGCGTTGACCGGAAGAAAGGGGCTCAATACCAAAAAATTACTAAAGTTCAGTGGCCATATTTGTATTTTACCCAATGATTAGCCATGTGTAACTTTCTAATTGATTGCCAATTTGAATTCGATAACTGATGGGCTGAAGCAATATCACGTGTCATTCATCTGATCCTTATCTTTTTCAAAACAAATCATCTAAGCCTTTGATTTCAAAAATAATTTATTAAATGGCAAGATTGCCCTCGGCTCAAAATTCACTATAAATAGGAATGGTTTCTTCAATTATCTGTTGCCAATTTTCAAAGATTGAAGAAATCTTATACTCTTCTTGCCTACGTATTCTCTCTCTAAAATGTTTTATCTCTTCTACTCAAAAGTTCTGATATTCTAAGAAGAAAAAAATTGGTCAAAGTATTTTGAGATAAGTTATTGAATTAATTTATTTATATTATTTCATATCTATTTGTATTTATAGATATACAAATATAAATTGTTATACACATTTATATATATCTTTATTTCATCTATTCATATCAATAAAAAGGATAATTTAGATATCGTAATTTGATGATATTTCTTAAATAAGAATATTATTCAAAGGGTGCTTAAAGTTCTAGTGACTTTTTATTGATATAATTTATTTATATAAATATAGTAAAGTAGATTAGTTTTAAATACCGATATTTGGAGGTATTCTTTAAACAAGAATTTCATTCGACTGGTGCTTGAAGTTCTAAGTGATCTATCGAAAATATTTATACAAATATTAACCGTGAAACTTTAAATTTGGTCAGTTTTAGATACCGATATTCATAGGTATTCTTTAAATGAGAATATCATTGCTTGAAGTTCTAAGTGGCCTTATTTAATATTCACAGGATAGATAAAATATATTACTATATATATTTCTGAGTTTAACAAATTTATTTGTTATATCAAGTATTACTTAAATTGTTTAATTTGTTATACTTGATATTTGTAAGTGCAAATATTTAAACATTCATTTATTCATAAAATATTTGTTGCATAATTTTAAAAGTTATTTAAACTTTTATATCTGAAATGAAATTAAAGATAAATTTGTTTTTCATAGAAACACATTCTTTATTGTATAAGGAAAATTAAATCTTTATAAAATCTAAACAAAAGTCTTATATTAGCTTATAAGGAAGCAAAATTTAAATCAAGCTTAAATTGATATACTTGCTTATTCAAGAAGCACCTTTTATAAAATATAAAAGTTATTTAAACTTTTATAACAGTGCATAACCTTACATATTTGCTTAAATAGAAGCATTATTTGAACTGAGCACAAATTATTATCTGCTTACAAAGAAACATATTTTCTCAAATATAAAAATCTTTGAACTTTTATAAATATATCTGTTCTTTAACTGATATCTGCTTATTAGAGAAGTCTTGAATATAAAAGTTATTTAAACTTTTATACATTTGTACTAAATTATATCTGCTTATTTTAAAAGTAAAATTCTAATAAATATTTTGTAAAAAGGGAAAAGTAAGAGTTAGTTTATTTTATGTATCTGTGAGAAAAATAAATAATTCTTTGACCAAGAACAGAGTCTTAGAGAAATCAGCTGGGAGTTGGGTCTCTAGTATACTTGTGAGATAAGGAAGAGACTGTTGTTTTAAGACTAGATCATATAATAAAACTGAACTCAAAAGAAGTACAACTAAGCTTGAGGTGTTGTCCAAGAAAGGTAGTTTTGAATAGTTGGAAGTTTGTCTATAAAACTTTGTAAAGTTCTTCTCTTGTTGAAGGAGTATTTATTATTGATAGTAATAGGATATCAAGTCTTGGAAAGAAGCTTGAGACTGGACGTTGCAACATACACGGGATGTATGTTGTGAACCAGACAAATCTCTGTTCATTGTGTGATTGAATTTTTTTTGTCTTGCATATTAATTTCTAACACTGCAAATTAATTATCTAAAAATTCAAAAAGGCCCAAGATAATTTTTTAATGGATTAATTACATATTTTAGTATATTTTTAGAAATAATTACAATAATGGTGCATCCATAAAATAATTATAAAAGTAATACACTTTTCTATATTTATTTATAATATTAGTGCAATTAGAATTCCTTTAATCGTGGCCCATGATTATCTCCCTTATCTCTTCCCCGGTTAATTATTATTACCTAAATTGATTTCCACGTTGGCATCTCTCTATCAGACACGAATTCATTCACTCCCAACATTGCAATCTCTCATCCCTCTCTTTTTGATTGACGAATTTTCCAACCCTAGCGGCAATCTCAAATCTCAGGTATTCTGGGATCCTTTTTGTAATGAATATATGTGTGTGTGTGTGTTTTTTTTGGCGTGTGAATGAAAATTAATTCTACTCGTAAAAGTGATTCTTGTTTTCCCCCCAACTTACACGCTTTTATGTATGCACCATTATTTAGTCAATTTGAGGAGAAGTTTGACAAGATGAATAGTGTGCAACCATCACAGAGCTTCCCACTTGCTTCAAGTTCCGACTCTAATGAAAATCCAGCAGCAGAGGCAACCATGGTGGGGAACAGTGGGCTCGAGAGTAGGCCACTGTCACAAGATGGTCATGGAGTGAATTCTAATATATATAATTCACAAGACTATGCTGGGGGAATAATGAAGATTCTTCCTTCCTTATGACGTCGATGTAAGTGTGTCAAACCCTTGTTGAAGCTTAACCAGAAAATAAGAGAGAAACATAGATATAGAAGGATAGAATTATTGGATTTGATCCAAAATTAGCAACTGATAGAAGAGATTGGTAACCAAACTTTCATACCAAAGTTACCAAACCTTCATACCAAGGTTACCAATCCACCTCCACACCTGCAGTTTTTTCATAGTGCAGTTGGTAACCAAACCTTCATACCAATGTAACCAAACCGTCATACCAAGGTAACCAATCCACCTCCACACCTTCAGTTTTTTCATAGTGCAGTTGGTAACCAAACCTTCACACCAAGGTAACCAAACCTTCATACCAAGGAAACAAAACCTTCATATTAAGGTAACCAATCCACACCTGCAATTTTTTCATAGTGCAGTTGGTAGCCAAACATTCATACCAAGGAAACCAATTCAGTGTTATTAGGTTACCAATTTATTTTGAATGTGATGCAGTTGGTAGTAAAACCTTCATGCAGTGGGTAGCCAAACTCTCAGACCAAGGTAACCAATTCAGTTTTATTAAGTTACCAATTTAGTTTGAATGTGATGCAGTTGGTAGCCAACCATTCATACAAAGGTAACCATTTTAGTTTTTGTGGGTAACCAAATAGTCATAAAAAATAACGGAGATTCGCGGCGGAGTAGCGGAGGAGAGGGCTACTGTGAGGGAGATCAAGATTTGAATTTGAATATTTAAATTTGAATTATTATTTTAAATTTGAATTTATTTTTGTTGTTAGATCCCATATATTTGAATTTAAATTATTAGTTATGGCAGTTATTTCTCCTTGATTTTAGGTTTCCTTATTAATGTGAATTGCATTATTTTTGTAATTATTTTGTGTATGTATTGTTTTTGTAAACACTTTTTAATTATTGTATATGTGACGCCCCCAAAATAGGTATACATCACCCATCTTGAGTCGCCAAATACATGGTACAAAATTCAAGTACAACTTAATTATACAACAGTCGTGTAAAATACGACAAAATATAATCTAAGAGTTTTAATAAGAATATTGTCATTTAGACAATATTCACACTCAATAGAGTCCTCATTACATTTATTGTCACACCATTTAACAGAATAGTGAGGAATACTAATGCTATCATCTGGACCGTCACTTCGTTCCCCGACTAGTTTCGGCTACATTCTCATTTTCTGAATAGAACAGTGAAAGAAAAGGTGAGCTCAACTAGCCCAGTAAGAAATATGATGACTAAGATAATGCAGAATAAATTATCAATAGCCTTCAACAATGTTAAACTGATAGAATAGAATAGACAACAAGTTTAACTGCAGCAGGATAAGCAATCCATTAGAAGAGTCAAGTAGAGCATGATATCTACTATCTTCTATGATTTAAAATATTTTCATCAATTTTTATCGTTGAGACTCACCTTAATAAATAAACCACATCATCGAATCATCCCTGCACTACGGGCCAAGGATATTCCTTAAATCATCAATGGTCATGACTATACCGAATAATCCCTGGTTATAATCATACCAAAAACTGTCCATCAATGCACTACAGGCCACTGAGATCTTTTACCACATCATTTATAACATTATAGGTCATGATTATACCGAATGATCCCTGGTCATAATCATACCAAGTCCATCTATACACGTAAGCCAAAGATGACTTTCTTTACAATATAAGCATGAGGATGATGATAATGACATAATAATTCAATAAAACAAGTTCAAGAATAAATTTTAAAGATTTATAAGTTAATTTATCCTGAAATCAATAACGTCCAAATTGTCAACATGATACTGCTTTGTGGAGTAAAATTCAAGAATGCTCAAAAGAATATTTTCATGAAAAGATACTAGATGAAGCGCAAATATCAAGGATATTCCACTAATTTCATGGAGTATACAAGCCAAAACTTTAATCAACTGAGTATAATAGAATATATGAAAGCGCAAATGGATTCTTGCCCACCATGCGGTAATCCACGTAGACAGATCATTTTCACAATTTAATAAGGAATGAATATGAAGGATCATTTACCATGTGTGACGCCCTCAAAATAGGTATACAACACTCATTCTGAGTCGCCAAATACATGGTACAAAAAGCAAACTACAACTTCAGTAATACAATTGTCGTGCAAAATACGACAACACATACTGTGAGTTTAAATACAAATATTGTCTGCTAGACAATATCCACACTCAAATAAGTCCTCATTATAATTATTCAAACACTATTTTATAGAAATAGTGAGGACTGCTAAAACATATTTCTAGAACTATCACTCCATACATCCTGCTATGTTCTCACCTCCTGAGAAGAAAAATGGAACAAAAAAGAAAAGGGTGAGCTCAACTAGCCCAGTAAAGAATATTATGAATAAGATAATATACAACAAATCATCATTAGAATTCAACAGGAAAAAATCTGATAGAATATAATCGACAACAAGTTTTAGATCAACAACTGCAGCGAAAACAACAAACCATTAGAAGAGTCAAGTAGAGAATGAATTCTACTATCTTCTAAGATTTAAAAGTCCATCATCAATATTTTATCCCTGTAACATCAATTAATAATCATCTTTAACCAAATATTCATCTTTGCACTACAGGCCAAAGATATTCATTTGTATCACCAGTCAGTCATGTTCATCTCAACACCTGTTCATCTTTGCATTACAGGTCAAAGATATTCATCAGGTAATCATACATCTTTGCACTACAGGCCAAAGATATTCAATAATATCATCATTTACGACTGAGGATGATGAAAAATATCTTAAAGAAAACGAATCCAGTGAGACAGAAGGACAAATAGTAGAGATTCGTATAACAGTTTATCCAAGATCAATAATACTTCATAATAATCAATTGTGAAGCAGAATTTAAAAATAAAGATCAAAACATGGATACAATCAAAGATAGTAACCATAATAGACATCTTGGACAAAAAGAGAAATTTTATTTTTCGGTGAATAATGCCGTATTCGTGAATAGTGCCGTATACGTGAATAGTAATCCCGACACAAAAAGTTCCAAATTTGATAAAAAAAAACTCATATCAATATTTCAGCATAATGATATTGAAGAAAATAATATCATTTAAGAAGAAAATAATATCCCTTACCTCAAAATAACCGTACTTCTGACTGAATATTGGATATGAGGCTGAATGAAACTTGTTCTGAATAGAAACTCTCAAAGTATCTAAATACTCACAAAATACACTCAATAATCTAGAGAGAGAAAGAGAGAAAACTTATAAATTTTGGTGTGATTTTCAATTCTAACTTAGCCCTCTATTTATAGAAAAATGTTAGCACGCCGAAGCAGACTTAACCTGCAACCTGATGGCTTTACCTGGTACTATTCCCACCCACCACATTTGAATAAAAATCTCAGCACATTTCTTTACCAACCAAGAGTGGGGCTCATCAATTCTAGAATTTTCTACCAAAATGACAAATTCCGCAACTTCTATAATTTCTGAACCAGTCATCTCATAAAATTCATAACAAATCAAACGTTCATTTTTAACGGTTCAAAATTTGTGGACATATACTTAACTTATATATGTATAACATATCCAAAAATCACAACGATCCAACGGTCGGATTAAAAATTATAACCCCCACAATATATCTCAAAAATCCTGATTGATTTTTAATACCTCCATTCCGACAAAAATACTGATAAAATACCTCAACATTAACTCCTTCATTTTTAACCACAAAATATATCCAACATTTATATTCACATAAAATAAATATTTTCTTATCATATGAATCAATAATTAATTATCCATAATTAATATTACAGAATTACATTTATGACAACCAGGCCGTTCCCAGGAAAGAGGGGGCTTTCCAATAAGGATTTCTCCTTACTAGCGCGCAATTAGATGACCAAACCTCTCCTTAGACAGAACTTTCTAGACATTGCCAATAATGCTATCTAATAATATTATTTAAATAATATGAATTATTGATCTGATAAAGAGAAATACTATGCAGCAACAATTATTGAAACAACAATAATATAAAATATCAACGCAACAATTATTGAATCAATAAAATAAAATATTAAACAATAACTACTGTAACAATTATTAAGTAGTGCCTTACTTCGTAAGAATCAATAATTTAAAAATACTGTGCAATCTGTGTGCTACTATGCAACCACGCGTATTACTGTATTTTGACCACCGGGTATTCCAACAGTGTTAACGGTAACAACTACGCCGTTATTTATAAAAACTCAATTTTTGTCGTTATCTTCATCCAATCGCTTTCCGTTATGGGGCCCACAAATAGCTGCGCCATCGTACGAATATTCCCCGACAGAAAGAATATTCCACGACCACACGAATATTCACCGACCAAAAATGAATATTTTATAACCACTTGCTTATTTGAAATATTTGTGCATTTTACCCATAACTAACCACATTAATCAAATCAACCCGTTCTATTTCAGAATAATAAATAGAGAAAATTTAATTTCATTTATTAATAAGTTGGGGTCTTACAACCTCCCCTCCATATGAAATTTCGTCCTCGAAATTGACGTACGTACCTGGTGTTTCGAAAAGGTGAGGATACCTCGCTTTCATTTTTGATTCTAACTCCCAAGTCATTTCTTCAATAGCATGGCTTCTCCACAAAACCTTAACTTGTGGTATAACCTTCGTGCATAGGACATGTTCTTCCCTATCCAATATCTTAACAGGTACATCCTCGTACGTTAAATCTTCGGTTATCTCGTCTGGTTCTAACGTAATAATATGATTAGGGTTGTTCACATATTTACATAACATCGATACGTGAAAAACGTTATGAATGTAAGACCCCAACTTTTATAAATAAAGATGAATTTTCTATAAATATCATTTTTGAATATTATGGAGTTAATTTGATATAATGTTATAGTTGTGGGTAATATTTATAAATTTTGTAAAGTACGCAAGTTGTTATATAATATTCGATTGGTCGGAGAATATTCATTTTAACAGGGAATATTCGTACAATGGCACAATCATTGGTGGACCCCACAACGGAATTATTATCGGATTGAGAAAACGACAAAAATATTTTATTAAAAATAACGGCGGAAGTTTTACCATTGATACTGTTGAACTACTCGGTAGTAAAAGTACAGTAATACGTGTGGTTGTATAGTAGCACACGGTATTGATTATTAATACTTATGTGAGAAGTCACTCAGTTTTATTCAATTATTGTCAGTTAATAATATGAATTATTTAGCGATAATGAAGTTTTGTTTTATTCGTATTATTAACGTAATAAAACAGAAACATCTTTTTATATAAAATAGAATACTTTATTAAAGTTATTCTATAAATATAATATATTATATTTTATTTAAAAGATTTTTCTTTAAATATGGACCGTCAAATTAAAGTAATCAATCTGGACCGTTCATGGATTAGTTACTATGCATTCTATTTTTCTATAAATAGCAGCTCATTCCTTCATTATGTCTTACGAATTCACTGAACTCTAGAGAGAGAAACTATAGAGAGAGAAAAAAAAAGTATTTTGCTACTTAACTACTTCCTTATTTCAGTTCTTCTTTAAAACGGTAAGGGGTGTTATTCTTTCTTATTCATGAAGAGAACTGTTGTTATTCCATTTCTTATTATTCTGTTGGAATAACCTGTATACGCGGTCTACCCTATACTTGGTGACATTCTTCTATTATTCTGTTGGAACATCCTGTCTGTGTATTTTACACCGGACCTGGTTCCGTCTTTATTATTATTCTGTTAGAACATCATGTCTGTGTGTTTTACACCAGACCTGGTTCTGTCTTTTTTATTATTCTGTTGGAACATCATGTCTGTGTGTTTTACACTGGACCTGGTTCCGTCTTTATTATTATTCTGTTGGAATATCCTGTCTGTGCGGTTTACGCCGGACCTGGTTCCATTATTTATTATTCTGTTGGAATAACCTGTATGTGCGGTCTATCGCATGCATGGTGATTTCTTTTGTTATTCCATTCTTTATTATACTCAGTTGGTTAAGTTTTGACTTCTATACTCTATAAAATTTGTGGAATATCCTTGATAATTGCGTTTCATCCAGTATCTTTTCATGAAAATATTCTTCTAAGCATTCTTGAATTTTACTCCACAAAGCAGTATCATGTTGACAATTTGGACGTTGTTAATTTTTGGATAAATTAATTCTTGAACTTGTTTTATTGAATTCTTATATCATTGTTGTGACGCCCCCAAAATTAGGAATACATCACCCATCATGGGTCGCCAGATATATGGTACAAAATTCAAATACAACTTACTAATACAACTGTCGTGTACAATACGACAAAATATAAATTGTGAGTTTGAATACAAATAATCTACTAGAGAGTATACAAACTCAAAAGGAGTCCTCATTATAATTATTATCACACTATTTCACAGAATAGTGAGGACTACTAATGCTATCATCTGGACCATCACTCCGTTTCCCGACTCGTCCCAGCTATATTCTCATTTCCTGAAGAGAACAGTGAAAGAAAGGGTGAGCTCAACTAGCCCAGTAAGAAATATTATGACTAAGATAATGCAGAATAAATTATCAATAGTCTTCAACAATGTTAAACTGATAAAATACAATAGACATCAAGTTTAACTGCAGCGGAATAAGCAATCCATTAAAAGAGTCAAGTAGAGAATAAAATCTACTATCTTTTATGATTTAAAAGGTTTTTCATCACTTTTATCGCCGAAACTCAGCTCAATAAATAATCCACATCATCGAATCACCCCTGCACTACGGCCAAGGATATTCTTTAGTATCACGACCATGAATTATCCATGCACTACGGCTAAAGATAATCATGTTTTCATCAACGGTCCTGATCACGCCATAAAATAATTCATCTTTGCACTACGGCCAAAGAGAATCCATAGCCATAATCATACCAAAAACTGTCCATCAATGCACTACGGGCCAATGAGGACTTTTTCCACATCATTTGTAACATTACGGTTATGATTGTACCGAATAATCCCTAGTCATAATCATACCAAGTCCATCTATGCACTACAGGCCACAGATGACTTTCAACATAATATAAACATGAGGATGATGACAATGATATAAAAATTCAATAAAACAAGTTCAAGAATTAATTTTTCTAAGAACCAATAACGTCCAAATTGTCAACATGATACTTTTGTGTAGAGTAAAATTCAAGAATGCTCAGAAGAATATTTCCATGAAAAGATACTGGATGAAGCGCAAATATCAAGGATATTTTTACTAATTTCATGGAGTATAGAAGTCAAAACTTGAACCAACTGAGTATAATAAAGAATGGAATAACAAAAGAAATCACCATGCATGCGGTACTTCGCATAGACAGGTTATTCTAACAAAATAATAATAACGGAACCAGGTCAGGTGAAATTCACACCGACAGGATGTTCCAACAGAATAATTAAGACGGAACCAGATCCGGTGTAAAACACACAGATAGGATATTCTAACAGAATAATAAAGACGGAACCAGGTCCGGTGTAAAACACACAGACAGGATATTCCAACAGAATAATAAAGACGGAACCAGGTTCGGTGTAAAACACACAGACAGGATGTTCCAACAGAATAATAATAAAGACGGAACCAGGTCCGGTGTAAAACACACAGACAGGATGTTCCAACAGAATAATAGAAGAATATCACCAAGTATAGGGTAGACCGCGTAGACAGGTTATTCCAACAGAATACTAAATAATGGAATAACAGAAGTTCTTTTCATGAATACAAAAGAAATAATACCCCTTACGGGTACAACAAATAATATCCCTTACCGTAACAGAAACTGAATATAAGAGTAGGGAAGTAGCAGAATACTTTTCTTCTTTCTCTCTATAATTTTCTCTTTCTAGAGTTTCAGTGAATTTTGCAAGAAATAATGAAGGAATGAGCTTCTATTTATAGGAGAATGGAAGTGCACTGTTCATGAACGAAATTATTTTGCAGAATTATTTCAATCAGCTAACCAATAAATTCAATCAACAAACAACTAAGTCAAACAACTAACCAATAAGATTTCAACAAAAATTAAAATATAATACATATATATAAACACATGTTTTCAACTTATATATATCAATATTATATATACACCACTTAATTTTTCTCCCCCATAACCAACATCAATCCCCCATCCACCCAATAATCAAATTCACTACACTCTTACACATCACTATCACACTACCACTTTTCCACCATTTTCCACTCACACACATCACTTTCACTCTTCCTTTTCTCCCACCACTCTCCACTAACACATATAATATTATATATATACACACACATCACAATCTAATATATATAAACTCCTTCCCCATACATAACTCTCTCCCACCCCCATTTCCAAAATTAGTTTTTTAACACATATGGGCCCCACATGTGGCCCCCACCTTTAAAAATTTTCTACCGATTATTTTAAAAAATAGGTAAATGGGGGTCTATAAAATAAGCAAAACTGAGTGACTTCTCACGTAAGCATCAATAATCAATACCGTGTGCTACTATGCAACCACGCGTTTTACTGTACTTTTACTATCGAGTAGTTCAACAGTTTTAACGGTAAAACTTCCGCCGTTATTTTTAATAAAATATTTTTTGTCGTTTTCTCAATCCGACAATAATTCCGTTACGGGGTCCACCAATGATTGTGTCGTTGTACGAATATTCTCTGCTAAAACGAATATTCCCCGACCAATCGAATATAATACAACAACTTGCATACTTTGCAAAATTTCTAAATACTACCCACATCTATAACATTATATCAAATCCACACCATAATATTAAAAAAATATTTCGAGAAATTTAAATCTTTATTCATAAAATCTGGGGTCTCATAATTGTAATCATCCTCATGTTTATAAAATGTTGAAAGTTATCTGTGGCCTGTAGTGCATAGATGGACTTGGTATGATTATTACCAGGGATTATTCGATATAATCATAACCGTAATGTTACAAATGATGTGATAAAAGTCCTCATTGGCCCGTAGTGCATTGATGGACAGTTGTTGGCATGATCATGACCATTAATGAATACACGGATATCATTGGCCGTAGTGCAGGAGTGATTCGATGATGTGGATTATTTTATTAAGCTGAGTCCCAACGATAACAGTGTTGAAAAACCTTTTAAATCATAGAAGATAGTAGATTTTATTTTCTACTTGACTCTTTTAATGGATTGTTTGTTCCGCTGCAGTTAAACTTGATGTTCGTTGTATTTTATCAGTTTAACACTGTTGAAGGCTAATGATAATTTATTCTGCATTATCTTAGTCAAAATATTTTTTATTAGGCTAATTGCTCACCCTTTTTTTCACTGTTCTCTTCAGGAATTGAGAATATAGCTGGGACGAGTCGGGGAACGGAGTGATAGACCAGATGATAGTATTAGTAGTCCTCACTATTCTGTTAAATAGTGTAACAATTGTAATGAGGACTCCTTTTGAGTTTGTATAGTCTCTAGTAGACAATAATTGTATTCAAACTCACAGTTATGTTTTGTCGTATTGTACACGACAGTTGTATTAGTAAGTTGTATTTGTATTCTGTACCATGTATCTGACGACCCAAGATGAGTGATGTGTACCTAATTTTGGGGGCGTCACAGTTGGTATCAGAGCTTAGGGATATGATCCCTGGCTAAGATGTGAGATTAGAACTAGGAGGGGAGAGACGGAGAATTTCTTCGCTAGTATGACCTACCTAAGTTTATTTGCATGATATTTAATTGGTCGGTCAGAATATAAGGATAATATATGACATATCAATTAACTTTTGTTTTGTGGCAGTATCTAAAAATGGCATCCGAGAATGTTGAGAATAGCAATGGAGCACAGGCGACTGTTGATTCACCACATATCAATAATCGGGATAATGTGCATCAGGAAGGCGACAATCCTCATGCAAACAATAATACTGACCAAATGATGAATGATGGAATGTTCAGAAGCTTTATGCAGTTCATGCAACAGCAGGCGAGAGCGGCTCCTGTTCAAAATGTAGGTGGAAACACTGAAAACTCTCGGACAGTCACCGCTAAACAGTTCAAGGAGCTGGACCACCGGAGTTTAAGGGAGAGCCAAAACCACTTATAGCGGAAACATGGATAAAGCAGATCACCAAGATATTTGATGTCTTGGGATGCTCCGATGAGCAAAAGATTCCCTTTGTCGCCTTTATGTTACGAGGAGAGGCAGATTACTGGTGGGAATCGATTAAGCGTACTCAACCTGCCGCACTGAAGATGTCTTGGGAGAAGTTCCAAGAGTTGTTCAATGACAAATACTTTTCCGAAAGTGTTCGACACATGAAGGAGGTGGAGTTCATCAAATTGGAGCAGAATAATATGACTGTGTCGCAGTATGAGGCTAAATTTGCTGAGTTGTCCCGGTTTGCGTCCCACTTGGTGGATAATGAAGAGCGAATGACGCGAATATTTTTGCGAGATTTGAAACCTGAGATACGTCAACATCTTATTTCTCATAAACTGTGTTTGTATTCAGATATTGTGAATAGGGCTCAGTTAGTGGAGCGCGATAACGAGTCAACGCAAACAAAAGAGAGCAGTCGGCAAAATAATAATATCAGTGAGAGCAGTCATTGAAGCGGTGACAACAAGCGTGGTGGGAATCAACAGGCCAGAAATGGTAACCACTTCGGTGGTAATCAGGGCCAAAATAATAAGAATGGTCATTTCAAGAAGAGGAGATTCAACAATGATGGAAAGACGTCAGCACCAGCACCAATTGTTAAGGAAGGAGAACGACCACCTATCATATGTTTCAAATACGGAGGGGAGAGGCACATCAGTCCAAATTGCGTGATGACGTCTAAAGCATGTTATAATTATGGAAGAGAAGGTCATTTAGCTCGATTTTGTCGTTTACCAAAAATAATTTCAGCCAGAATGGAGGCACCAAAGGCCGTCCCAAAAAAATCAAAACTGGTAGTGCAAGGGAGAGCGTTTGTTGTGACCTCCCAGAAAGCAAGGAACCCGAATGAGGTCATCACGGGTAAGCTTATCATAAACTCTAACGAAGTCTATACTTTATTTGATACCGGTTCTACCCATTCTTTTATTTCTCCTACTTGCGCTCATCGATTAAATTTGACTCCGGAGAAATTAGACTTTGACTTATCTGTTGAAACTCCATTTGGAGAAACCTTCATTACATCCACAGTTTATAAGTCTTGTTTGGTTCAAGTTGGTACCCACACATTACCTGTCGATCTGATTTTATTAAAAATACTTGCATTTGACGTGATTCTAGGGATTGATTGGTTAACTACTCATCACGCAAAAATTGATTATTTTCGTAAGGTTGTTAGCTTTCATATTCATAATCGACCTATTATGAGAATTCAAGTAACCAAACCATTAAAATCAATCGCTGTCATCTCAAGCCATAAAGCTATTCGTTTATTGAAAAACAGATGTCAAGCTTTCTTAGCTCATGTCACGGATCTAAACAAAAATACGTCAGTTTTGAATGATATTTCTATTGTTAATAAATTCCCTGACGTATTCCCTAAAGAACTTCCTGGCCTACCCCCAGAGCGTAAAATTAAATTTTGTATCGACCTTGAACCCGGTACAAAACTCATTTTCAAAGCCCCATATCGAATGGCTTCTATTGAACTTCAAGAGTTAAAGATCCAACTGCAGGAATTGTTAGACATTGGCTTTATTCGTCCTAGTACTTCTCCTTGGGGTGCTCCTGTTCTATTCGTGAAGAAGAAAGATGAAAGTATGCAACTTTGTATTGATTATCGGGAGTTGAATCATGTCACCATCAAAAATAGGTACCCACTGCCACGTATTGATGACCTGTTTGACCAGTTGCAAGGAGCACAATTCTTTTCAAAGATCGATCTTCGTTCTGGATATCATCAGCTGAAGGTTAGAACTGAGGATATTTTAAAGATGGCTTTCAGAACTCGGTACAGGCATTATGAATTCCTAGTCATGTCCTTTGGATTGACTAATGCTCCTGCTGCCTTCATGGATATGATGAACCGGGTATTCAAGGAATATTTGGATCACTTTGTGGTCGTCTTTATTGATGACATCCTTATTTATTCCAAAAGTCATGAAGATCATGAGCAACACTTGAGGCTGGTACTCCAAAAGCTTCGTGAATACAAGCTTTATGCTAAGTTGAAGAAATGTGAGTTCTGGCTAGAGGAGGTAGCATTCCTTGGGCACGTAGTATCAAGTCGTAGAATATCTGTTGACCCGGCAAAGATTGAAGCTATTCAAAGCTGGGAGCAACCTAAATCAGTAACCGAAGTACGTAGCTTTCTCGGTTTAGCTGGTTATTATCGGAGATTCGTGGAAGGATTTTCTCGAATCGCTACTCCACTAACTCAGCTGACTCGAAAAGATACAAAGTTCGGTTGGAGCGAAGAATGTGATAAGAGTTTTCAAGAACTCAAGAGGAGACTCATTTCAGCACCTGTTCTAACAATACCATCTGGCTCGGAGGGATTTATCATCTACAGTGATGCTTCGAGCAAAGGGTTGGGATGCGTTCTCATGCAACATGGAAAAGTCATAGCCTATGCATCAAGACAACTCAAGGAATATGAGAGGAATTATCCTACTCATGATCTAGAATTGGCAGTTGTTGTCTTTGCACTTAAAATTTAGAGGCATTACTTGTATGGGGAGAAAGTGGAGATCTTTACAGATCATAAAACCCTCAAATATTTTTTAACTCAAAAGGAACTCAACATGCGACAACGGCGTTGGCTTGAACTGTTGAAAGATTATGATCATATCATTCAATACCATCCTAGAAAAGCGAACGTGGTAGCTGACGCATTGAGTAGAAGATCATATACAAGTATGAGTGCGATATTGTCAACATAAAGGCCCATTTTGTGTGACTTGCAAAGGATGAAGATAGAGTTAAAGACTCTAGGGACCCATGTGATGATGGCAAATATACGAGTAGAACCGACTTTAATCAATAAAATTAAAACTGCTCAAGCTATAGACCTAGAGCTGAGGCGTATGAGGAATAAAGTGCAAGAAGGTGCTATGCCGGAAGCAAGAATCGATGAAGAAGGAATACTTCGAGTCAACTCCAGACTTTGTGTTCCTAACGACCCTGATTTAAAGTATGAAATCATGATGGAGGCGCACAACACACCGTTTGCAATCCATCATGGGAGTACCAAAATGTATCATGATCTTCGTCATACATTTTGGTGGAGCAATATGAAGCGATAGATAGCGCTATTTATCTCAAGGTGTCTAACTTGTCGACGAGTCAAGGCGGAACATCAAGTACCAAAAGGTCCATTGCAACCACTTGAAATTCCAAAATGGAAGTGGGAGCACATTACCATGGATTTCGTTACCGGTCTTCCTAAGGTTTCTCAAGGTATTGATGCGATTTGGGTCATTGTTGATAGATTGACCAAGTCTGCTCATTTTTTAACGATACGAGAAACTTATACACTTGAACGTCTTACTCGTATGTACATAAACGAGATTGTAAGACTGCATGGTATGCCAGTATCCATAGTTTTTGATCGAGACACAAGATTCACTTCACGATTTTGGGTTAGCTTACAAAAAGCTATGGGCACAGATTTACGATTTAGTTCGGCATATCATCCTCAGACAGACGGACAATCAGAGAGGACTATTCAAACTCTGGAAGATTTATTAAGACTCTGTGTCCTTGACTTCAAGGGAAGTTGAGACAAGTTCTTATCATTGGTGGAGTTTTCCTACAACAACAGTTATCAAGCAAGTATTGGCATGGCTCCATTCGAAGCGTTGTACGGAAAAAAATGTCATTCTCCAGTATGCTGGGATGAGGTGGATGAAGCAATGTTGTTGGGACCGGAGTTGGTACGTATGACTACACAAAAGATTCAAACGATCTGACAACGTATAAAAACCTCACAAGATCGACAAAAGAGTTATGTTGATCTTCATCGAAAGGACGTGGAATTTGATATAGGAGATCATGTGTTCTTACGTGTTACTCCATGGAAAGGAGTTACGAGATTTGGAAAGAGAGAAAAGCTCAATCCTCGATTCGTCGGTCCATTTTTAATCCTCGATCGAGTAGGAATTGTGGCTTATAAACTCGCTTTACCGCCAAGTATGTCTCGTGTTCATAACGTTTTTCACATATCCATGTTACGTAAATATGTGGAAGACCCGAACCACATTATTGAGTAAGAACCTGACGAAATAGTGGAGGATTTGACGTGTGAAGAAGTTTCTGTTCAAATCTTGGATAAGAAGGAACATATTCTACGCTCCAAGGTTATACCTCAAGTCAAAGTTTTGTGGAGAAATCATGATGTTGAGGAAATGACTTGGGAGTTAGAATCTGAAATGAAGTCAAGGTATCCTTACCTCTTCGACATACCAGGTACGTACCCTAATTTTGAGGGCGAAATTTCATAAGAAGGGGAGGTTGTAAGACCCCAACTTTTATAAATAAATATTAATTTTCTATAAATATCATTTTTGAATATTATGGAGTTAATTTGATATAATGTTATAGTTGTGGGTAATATTTATAAATTTTGCAAAGTACGCAAGTTGTTATATAATATTCGATTGGTCGAGAAATATTCGTTTTAACAGGAAATATTCGTACAACGGCACAATCATTGGTGGACCCCACAACGGAATTATTGTCGGATTGAGAAAACGACAAAAATATTTTATTAAAAATAACGGCGAAAGTTTTACTCGGTAGTAAAAGTACAGTAATACGTGTGGTTGTATAGTAGCACACAGTATTGATTATTAATACTTATGTGAGAAGTCACTCAGTTTGATTCAATTATTGTCAGTTAATAATATGAATTATTTAGCGATAATGAAGTTTTGTTTTATTCGTATTATTAACGTAATAAAACAGAAACATCTTTTTATATAAAACAGAATACTTTATTAAAGTTATTCTATAAATAGAATATATTATATTTTATTTAAAAGATTTTTCTTTAAATATGGACCGTCAGATTAAAGTAATCAATCTGGACCGTTCATGGATTAGTTAATATGCATTCTATTTTTCTATAAATAGCAGCTCATTCCTTCATTATGTCTTACGAATTCACTGAACTCTAGAGAGAGAAACTATAGAGAGAAACTATAGAGAGAGAGAAGAAAAATATTCTGCTACTTAACTACTTCCTTATTTCAGTTCTTCTTTAAAACGGTAAGAGGTGTTATTCTTTCTTATTCATGAAGAGAACTGTTGTTATTCCATTTCTAATTATTCTGTTGGAATAACCTGTATACGCGGTCTACCCTATACTTGGTGACATTTTTCTATTATTCTGTTGGAACATCCTGTCTGTGTGTTTTATACCGGACCTGGTTTCGTCTTTATTATTATTCTGTTGGAACATCCTGTCTGTGTATTTTACACCAGACCTGGTTCCGTCTTTATTATTATTCTGTTGGAACATCCTGTCTGTGTGTTTTACACCGGACCTGGTTCCGTCTTTATTATTATTATGTTGGAACATCCTGTCTGTGTGTTTTACACCGTACCTGGTTCCGTCTTTATTATTATTCTGTTAGAATATCCTGTCTGTGCGGTTTACGCCGGACCTGGTTCCATTATTTATTATTCTGTTGAAATAACCTGTCTGTGCGGTCTATCGCATGCATGGTGATTTCTTTTGTTATTTCATTCTTTATTATACTCAGTTGGTTAAGTTTTGACTTCTATACTCCATGAAATTTGTGGAATATCCTTGAAAATTGCGTTTCATCCAGTATCTTTTTATGAAAATATTCTTCTAAGCATTCTTAAATTTTACTCCACAAAGCAGTATCATGTTGACAATTTGGACGTTTTTAATTTTTGGATAAATTAATTCTTGAACTTGTTTTATTGAATTCTTATATCATTGTCATCGTCCTCATGTTTATAAAATGTTGAAAGTCATCTGTGGCCTGTAGTGCATATATGGACTTGGTATGATTATGACCAGGGATTATTCGGTATAATCACGACCGTAATGTTACAAATAATGTGGTAAAAGTCCTCATTGGCCCGTAGTGCATTGATGAACAGTTGTTGACATGATCATGACCATTAATGAATACACGAATATCCTTGGCCGTAGTGCAGGAGTGATTCGATGATGTGGATTATTTTATTAAGCTGAGTCCCAGCGATAACAGTGTTGAAAAACTTTTTAAATCATAGAAGATAGTAAATTTTATTTTCTACTTGACTCTTTTAATGGATTGCTTGTTCCGCTGCAGTTAAACTTGATGTTCGTTGTATTTTATCAGTTTAACACTGTTGAAGGCTAATGATAATTTATTCTGCATTATCTTAGTCATAATATTTCTTACTAGGCTAGTTGATCTCACCCTTTCTTTCACTGTTCTCTTCAGGAATTGAGAATATAGCTGGGACGAGTCGGAGAACGGAGTGATGGACCAGATGATAGTATTAGTAGTCCTCACTATTTTGTTAAATAGTGTGACAATAATTGTAATGAGGACTCCTTTTGAGTTTGTATAGTCTCTAGTAGACAATAATTATATTCAAACTCACAGTTATATTTTGTCGTATTGTACACGACAGTTGTATTAGTAAGTTATATTTGTATTCTGTACCATGTATCTGACGACCCAAGATGAGTGATGTGTACCTAATTTTGGGGGCGTCACAGTTGGTATCAGAGCTTAGGGATATGATCCCTGGCTAAGATATGAGATTAGAACTAGGAGGGGAGAGACGGAGAATTCCTTCGCTAGTATGACCTACCTAAGTTTATTTGCATGGTATTTAATTGGTCGGTCTGAATATAAGGATAATATATGACATATCAATTAACTTTTGTTTTGTGGCAGTATCTGAAAATGGCATCCGAGAATGTTGAGAATAGCAATGGAGCACATGCGACTGTTGATTCACCACATATCAATAATCGGGATAATGTACATCAGGAAGGCGACAATCCTCATGCAAACAATAATACTGACCAAATGATGAATGATGGAATGTTCAGAAGCTTTATGCAGTTCATGCAACAGCAGGCGAGAGCGGCTCCTGTTCAAAATGTAGGTGAAAACACTGAAAACTCTCGTACGGTCACCGCTAAACAGTTCAAGGAGCTGGGACCACCGGAGTTTAAGGGAGAGCCAAAACCACTTATAGCGGAAACATGGATAAAGCAGATCACCAAGATATTTGATGTCTTGGGATGCTCCGAAGAGCAAAAGGTTCCCTTTACCGCCTTTATGTTGCGAGGAGAGGCAGATTACTGGTGGGAATCGATTAAGCGTACTCAACCTGCCGCACTAAAGATGTCTTGGGAGAAGTTCCAAGAGCTGTTCAATGACAAATACTTTCCCGAAAGTGTTTGACACATGAAGGAGGTGGAGTTCATCAAATTGGAGCAGAATAATATGACCGTGTCGCAGTATGAGGCTAAATTTGCTGAGTTATCCTGATTTGCGTCCCACTTGGTGGATAATGAAGAGCGAATGACGCGAATGTTTTTGCGAGGTTTGAAACCTGAGATACGTCAACATCTTATTTCTCATAAACTGTGTTTGTATTCAGATGTTGTGAATAGGGCTCAGTTAGTGGAGCGCGATAACGAGTCAACGCAACCAAAAGAGAGCAGTCGGCAAAATAATAATATCAGTGAGAGCAGTCATTAAAGCGGTGACAACAAGCGTGGTGGGAATCAACAAGCCAGAAATGGTAACCACTTCGGTGGTAATCAGGGCCAAAACAATAAGAATGGTCATTTCAAGAAGAAGAGATTCAACAATGATGGAAAGACGTCAGCACCAGCACCCGTTGTTAAGAAAGGAGAACGACCACCTATCATATGTTTTAAATGCGGAGGGGAGGGGCACATCAGTCCAAATTGCGTGAAGCCGTCTAAAGCATGTTATAATTGTGAAAGAGAAGGTCATTTAGCTCGATTTTGTCGTTTACCAAAAATAAGTTCAGCCGGGATGGAGGCACCAAAGGCCGTCCCAGAAAACTTAAAATCGGTAGTGCAAGGGAGAGCGTTTGTTGTGACCTCCCAGAAAGCAAGGAACCCGAATGAGGTCATCACGGGTAAGCTTATCATAAACTCTAACGAAGTCTATACTTTATTTGATACCGGTTCTACCCATTCTTTTATTTCTCCTACTTGCGCTCATCGATTAAATTTGACTCCGGAGAAATTAGACTTTGACTTATCTGTTGAAACTCCATTGGGAGAAACCTTCATTACATCCATGGTTTATAAGTCTTGTTTGGTTCAAGTTGGTACCCACACATTACCTGTCGATCTGATTTCATTAAAAATACTTGCATTTGACGTGATTCAAGGGATTGATTGGTTAACTACTCATCATGCAAAAATTGATTGTTTTCGTAAGGTTGTTAGCTTTCATATTCCTAATCGACCTTTTATGCGAATTCAAGCAACCAAACCATTAAAATCAATCGCTGTCATCTCAAGCCATAAAGCTATTCGTTTATTGAAAAACGGATGTCAAGCTTTCTTAGCTCATGTCACGGATCTAAACAAAAATACGTCAGTTTTGAATGATATTTCTATTGTTAATAAATTCCCTGACGTATTCCCTGAAGAACTTCCTGGCCTAACCCCAGAGCGTGAAATTGAATTTTGTATCAACCTTGAACCCGGTACAAAACCCATTTCCAAAGCCCCATATCGAATGTCTCCTATTGAACTTCAGGAGTTAAAGATTCAACTGCAGGAATTGTTAGACATTGGCTTTATTCGTCCTAGTACTTCTCCTTGGGGTGCTCCTGTTCTATTCGTGAAGAAGAAAGATGAAAGTATGCAACTTTGTATTGATTATCGGGAGTTGAATTATGTCACCATCAAAAATAGGTACCCACTGCCACGTATTGATGACCTGTTTGACCAGTTGCAAGGAGCACAATTCTTTTCAAAGATCGATCTTCGTTCTGGATATCATCAGCTGAAGGTTAGAACTGAGAATATTCCAAAAACGGCTTTCAGAACTCGGTACGGGCATTATGAATTCCTAGTCATGTCCTTTGGATTGACTAATGCTCCTGCTGCCTTCATGGATATGATGAACTGGGTATTCAAGAAATATTTGGATCACTTTGTGGCCGTCTTAATTGATGACATCCTTATTTATTCCAAAAGTCGTGAAGATCATGAGCAACACTTGAGACTGGTACTCCAAAAGCTTCGTGAATACAAGCTTTATGCCAAGTTGAAGAAATGCGAGTTCTGGCTGGAGGAGGTAGCATTCCTTGGGCACGTAGTATCAAGTCGTGGAATATCTATTGACCCGGCAAAGATTGAAGCTATTCAAAGCTGGGAGCAACCTAAATCAGTAACCGAAGTACGTAGCTTTCTCGGTTTAGCTGGTTATTATCGGAGATTCGTGGAAGGATTTTCTCGAATCGCTACTCCACTAACTCAACTGACTCGGAAAGATACAAAGCTCGGTTGGAGCGAAGAATGTGATAAGAGTTTTCAAGAACTCAAGAGGAGACTCATTTCAGCACCTGTTCTAACAATACCATCTGGCTCGGAGGGATTTATCATCTACAGTGATGCTTCGAGCAAAGGGTTGGGATGCGTTCTCATGCAACATGGAAAAGTCATAGCCTATGCATCAAGACAACTCAAGGAATATGAGAGGAATTATCCTACTCATGATCTAGAATTGGCAGTTGTTGTCTTTGCACTTAAAATTTAGAGGCATTACTTGTATGGGGAGAAAGTGGAGATCTTTACAGATCATAAAACCCTCAAATATTTTTTAACTCAAAAGGAACTCAACATGCGACAACGGCGTTGGCTTGAACTGTTGAAAGATTATGATCATATCATTCAATACCATCCTAGAAAAGCGAACGTGGTAGCTGACGCATTGAGTAGAAGATCATATACAAGTATGAGTGCGATATTGTCAACATAAAGGCCCATTTTGTGTGACTTGCAAAGGATGAAGATAGAGTTAAAGACTCTAGGGACCCATGTGATGATGGCGAATATACGAGTAGAACCGACTTTAATCGATAAAGTTAAAGCTGCTCAAGCTACAAACCTGGAGCTGATGCGTATGAGGAAGAAAGTGCAAGAAGGTGCTATGCCGGAAGCAAGAATCGATGAAGAAGGAATACTTCGAGTCAACTCCAGACTTTGTGTTCCTAACGACCCTGATTTAAAGTATGAAATCATGATGGAGGCGCACAACACACCGTTTGCAATCCATCATGGGAGTACCAAAATGTATCATGATCTTCGTCATACATTTTGGTGGAGCAATATGAAGCGATAGATAGCGCTATTTATCTCAAGGTGTCTAACTTGTCGACGAGTCAAGGCGGAACATCAAGTACCAAAAGGTCCATTGCAACCACTTGAAATTCCAAAATGGAAGTGGGAGCACATTACCATGGATTTCGTTACCGGTCTTCCTAAGGTTTCTCAAGGTATTGATGCGATTTGGGTCATTGTTGATAGATTGACCAAGTCTGCTCATTTTTTAACGATACGAGAAACTTATACACTTGAACGTCTTACTCGTATGTACATAAACGAGATTGTAAGACTGCATGGTATGCCAGTATCCATAGTTTTTGATCGAGACACAAGATTCACTTCACGATTTTGGGTTAGCTTACAAAAAGCTATGGGCACAGATTTACGATTTAGTTCGGCATATCATCCTCAGACGGACGGACAATCAGAGAGGACTATTCAAACTCTGGAAGATTTATTAAGACTCTGTGTCCTTGACTTCAAGGGAAGTTGAGACAAGTTCTTATCATTGGTGGAGTTTTCCTACAACAACAGTTATCAAGCAAGTATTGGCATGGCTCCATTCGAAGCGTTGTACGGAAGAAAATGTCATTCTCCAGTATGCTGGGATGAGGTGGATGAAGCAATGTTGTTGGGACCGGAGTTGGTACGTATGACTACACAAAAGATTCAAACGATCTGACAACGTATAAAAACCTCACAAGATCGACAAAAGAGTTATGTTGATCTTCATCGAAAGGACGTGGAATTTGATATAGGAGATCATGTGTTCTTACGTGTTACTCCATGGAAAGGAGTTACGAGATTTGGAAAGAGAGAAAAGCTCAATCCTCGATTCGTCGGTCCATTTTTAATCCTCGATCGAGTAGGAATTGTGGCTTATAAACTCGCTTTACCGCCAAGTATGTCTCGTGTTCATAACGTTTTTCACATATCCATGTTACGTAAATATGTGGAAGACCCGAACCACATTATTGAGTAAGAACCTGACGAAATAGTGGAGGATTTGACGTGTGAAGAAGTTTCTGTTCAAATCTTGGATAAGAAGGAACATATTCTACGCTCCAAGGTTATACCTCAAGTCAAAGTTTTGTGGAGAAATCATGATGTTGAGGAAATGACTTGGGAGTTAGAATCTGAAATGAAGTCAAGGTATCCTTACCTCTTCGACATACCAGGTACGTACCCTAATTTTGAGGGCGAAATTTCATAAGAAGGGGAGGTTGTAAGACCCCAACTTTTATAAATAAATATGAATTTTCTATAAATATCATTTTTGAATATTATGGAGTTAATTTGATATAATGTTATAGTTGTGGGTAATATTTATAAATTTTGCAAAGTACGCAAGTTGTTATATAATATTCGATTGGTCGGGGAATATTCGTTTTAACAGGAAATATTCGTACAACGGCACAATCATTGGTGGACCCCACAACGGAATTATTGTCGGATTGAGAAAACGATAAAAATATTTTATTAAAAATAACGGCGGAAGTTTTACTCGGTAGTAAAAGTACAGTAATACGTGTGGTTGTATAGTAGCACACGGTATTAATTATTAATACTTATGTGAGAAGTCACTCAGTTTGATTCAATTATCGTCAGTTAATAATATAAATTATTTAGCGATAATGAAGTTTTATTTTATTCGTATTATTAACGTAATAAAACAGAAACATCTTTTTATATAAAACAGAATACTTTATTAAAGTTATTCTATAAATAGAATATATTATATTTTATTTAAAAGATTTTTCTTTAAATATGGACCGTCAGTTTAAAGTAATCAATCTGGACCGTTCATAGATTAGTTACTATGCATTCTATTTTTCTATAAATAGCAGCTCATTCCTTCATTATGTCTTACGAATTCACTGAACTCTAGAGAGAGAAACTATAGAGAGAAACTATAGAGAGAGAGAAGAAAAGTATTCTGCTACTTAACTACTTCCTTATTTCAGTTCTTCTTTAAAACGGTAAGGGGTGTTATTCTTTCTTATTCATGAAGAGAACTGTTGTTATTCCATTTCTTATTATTCTGTTGGAATAACCTGTATACGCGGTCTACCCTATACTTGGTGACATTCTTCTATTATTCTGTTAGAACATCTTGTCTGTGTGTTTTACACCGGACCTGGTTCCGTCTTTATTATTATTCTGTTAGAACATCCTGTCTGTATATTTTACACCAGACCTGGTTCCGTCTTTATTATTATTCTGTTGGAACATCCTGTCTGTGTGTTTTACACCGGACCTGGTTCCATCTTTATTATTATTATGTTGGAATATCCTGTCTGTGCGGTTTACGCCGGACTTGGTTCCATTATTTATTATTCTGTTGGAATAACCTGTCTGTGCGGTCTATCGCATGCATGGTGATTTCTTTTGTTATTCCATTCTTTATTATACTCAGTTGGTTAAGTTTTGACTTCTATACTCCATGAAATTTGTGGAATATCCTTGATAATTACGTTTCATCCAGTATCTTTTCATGAAAATATTCTTCTAAGCATTCTTGAATTTTACTCCACAAAGCAGTATCATGTTGATAATTTGGACGTTGTTAATTTTTAGATAAATTAATTCTTGAACTTGTTTTATTGAATTCTTATATCATTGTCATCATCCTCATGTTTATAAAATGTTGAAAGTCATCTGTGGCCTGTAGTGCATAGATGGACTTGGTATGATTATGACCAGGGATTATTCGGTATAATCATGACCGTAATGTTACAAATGATGTGGTAAAAGTCCTCATTGGCCCGTAGTGCATTGATGGACAGTTGTTGGCATGATCATGACCATTAATGAATACACGAATATCCTTGGCCGTAGTGCAGGGGTGATTCGATGATGTGGATTATTTTATTAAGCTGAGTCCCAGCGATAACAGTGTTGAAAAACCTTTTAAATCATAGAAGATAGTAGATTTTATTTTCTACTTAACTCTTTTAATGGATTGCTTGTTCCGTTGCAGTTAAACTTGATGTTCGTTGTATTTTATCAGTTTAACATTGTTGAAGGCTAATGATAATCTATTCTGCATTATCTTAGTCATAATATTTCTTACTGGGCTAGTTGAGCTCACCCTTTCTTTCACTGTTCTCTTCAGAAATTGAGAATATAGCTGGAACGAGTCGGGGAACGGAGTGATGGACCAGATGATAGTATTAGTAGTCCTCACTATTCTGTTAAATAGTGTAACAATAATTGTAATGAGGACTCCTTTTGAGTTTGTATAGTCTCTAGTAGACAATAATTGTATTCAAACTCACAGTTATATTTTGTCGTATTGTACACGACAATTGTATTAGTAAGTTGTATTTGTATTCTGTACCATGTATCTGACGACCCAAGATGGGTGATGTATACCTAATTTTGGGGGCGTCATAATGAACACGCGACATACTTAGCGTTAAGGCGAGTCTATAGGCCACAGTTCCTACTCGATCGAGGATTTCAAATAAATCGAAGGTTTGAGCTTTCTTCTCTTCATTGACTCTTACTTCTAGAATAACACATTCTTGCACCTTCTTCTTTATATTCATCAGCTCCAGGTCTGTAGCTTGAGCGGCTTTAACGTTATCGATTAAAGTTAATTTTACTCGTATATCATCACGTGGGTCCCTAGAGTCATTGACTCTATCTCTATCATTTATAAATTATACAAAATAGACCTTTGTGTTCAATAATATCGCACTCGTACTCGCGTACAATCTTCTACTCAACGCGTCAGCTACCACGTTCGCTTTTCCAGGATGGTATGGTCATAACAGGTTCCGAATGAGTCGCCTCTTGAGCTATTGGAAAATATTCTCGCATTCCTTGCTCTATACGAATTTTGTATCTTTCTGAGTCAGCTAAGTTAACGGAGTAGCGATTTGAGAAAATCCTTCCACGAATCTCTGATAGTAACCAGTTAAGCCCAGAAAGCTACGTACTTTGGTCACCGACTTCGGTTGCTCTCAATTGTGATTCATATCCCAATCTTGGATAGCACGTCACAATGGCACCTATTGTTTTATCACCACACAAATATAGAGTCCCTTACGGAGAGTTTGGCTTTGGTGCAGTCCACAAAGGAAGTCACCAGATAGAGGCTCGGGTACCAACTTCTATAGTTGGGTTTTTAACTCCTGAAGTTCAATAGGAGCTATTCAATATGAGATTTTAGAAATGGGTTTTGTATCGGGTTTAAGATCAATACAAAAATTCAATATCACGCTCTGGGTTAGTCCAGGAAATTCTTCAGGAAATACGTCAGGAAATTCACTAACAACAGAAATATCATTCAAATCTGACGCATTTTTGTTCAAGTCCATGACATGGGCTAAGAAAGCTTGGCATTCGTTTTTCAATAAACGAATGGCTTTATGGCTTGGTATGACAGCGATTGATTTTAGTGGTTTGGTTGCTTGAATTCACATAACAGGTTGGTTAGGAATATGAAAACTAACAACCTTACGAAAACAATCAATTTTGGCATGATGAGTAGTTAACCAATCAATTCTTAAAATTACATCAAAAGCAAGTATCTTTAAAGAGATAAGGTCAATAGGTAATGTGATTGTGCCAACTTGGATTAAGCAAGATTTATAAACTGTAGATGTAATGAAAGTTTCTCCTAACGGAGTCTCCACAGATAGGTCAAAGTCTAATTTCTCCGGAGTCAAGTTTAAACGTTGAGCACAAGCAGGAGAGATAAAAGAATGGGTAGAACCGGTATCTAGTAAGGTATAAAATTCGCAAGAATTTATAATTAACTAACCCGTTATACCATCGTTCGGGTTCCTCGCGTTTTGGGCAGTCACGACAAACGCTCTTCCAGAAACCGCCAACTTTATTTTGTCTGTATCCGCCTTTGGTGTCACCGTCCCAGCTGGACTTGGTTTCACTATAGTACAATCTCGAGCGATATGTCCTTCCTTTCCACAATTATAACATACCTTGAACTGTTGTGGACAGTTTGGACTTATATGTCCCTCCCCTCCGCATCTGTAACATCTAACCGGCGGTCGTTCTCCTCCCCTAGAATTTGTTCCTGGTGTTGGTGCTGCTGTCGACGTCTTCCTGTCATCGTTAAATCTTCTCTTCTTGAAATTTTCACTTGACTCACCTCTCCTATTATCATGGCCACGATGACCACCCGAGTGGTTACCACTTTTGTCTGTATTTTTTCCTCCTCGCTGCTTCTCATCGCTCCGATGACTACTGTCACCAGTATGACCCTGGTTGTGGTCCCTCGGTTGAACATACTCATTATCTCGCTCTAATAATTGAGCCATGTTTACAACATCTGAATATAAAGAAAATTTATGAGAGATAAGATATTGCCGAATCTCGGGTTTTAAACCTCTCAGAAACATCCTTGTCATTCGTTCCTCATTCTCGACCAAATGAGGTGCAAACCTGGATAACTCTGCAAACTTCGCCTCGTACTGGGACACCGTCATGTTATTTTGTTCCAGTCTAATAAACTCTACCTTCTTCATATGACGAATACTTTCAGGAAAGAACTTGTCATTAAACAGTTTTTGAAACGTTTTCCAGGACATGTTGAGTGCGTTAGGCTGGGTACGCTTCACAGACTCCCACTAGTAGTCTGCCTCACCGCGGAACATAAAGGTGGCGAATGGAACCTTCTGTTCCTCCGTGCATCCCAAGACATCGAATATCTTGGTAATTTGCTTGACCCACGTTTTCGCCATGATCGGATCCGGTTTTCCCTTAAATTCTGGTGGTCCCAATTCTTTGAACTACTTGGCTGTGACAAACCGCGCGTTGTTATCATTTCCACCCGTATTCTGCACACGAGTCTCCCTCGTCTGATTTTGTATGAACTGCAAAACGCTCCTAAACATTTCATCATTCATCGTTTGCTCGGTAACGTTGTTTACATGAGGAATATTGTCTTCATGTTGCACGTTCCCCTGGGTGGTGATCAAAGGTGTCTTCACGATCTGATTTACTCCATTATTAACGTTCTCAGCTGCCATTCTTAAATATTGTCATAAAACAAGGGTTAATAGTCATGTCATATATTATCCCTATACTCTGACTGACCAAATAAACACCAAATAAACTTAGTCAGGTCATACTAGCGAAGGAATTTCCCGTCTCTCCCCTCCTAGTTCTTGTCTCACATCTCAGCCATGGATCATATCCCTAAGCTTTGATACCAACTGTGACGCCCCCAAAATAGGTATACAACACCCATTCTGAGTCGCCAAATATATGGTACACAAAGCAAACTACAACTTCAATAATACAATTGTCGTACAAAATACGACAACACATACTATGAGTTTAAATACAAATATTATCTGCTAGACAATATCCACACTCAAATAAGTCCTCATTACAATTATTCAAATACTATTTTACAGAAATAGTGAGGACTGTTAAAACATCTTTCTAGAACTATCACTCCATACCCCGACTAGATCTTGTTATGTTCTCACCTCCTGAGAAGAAAAATGGAACAAAAAGGAAAAGGGTGAGCTCAACTAGCTCAGTAAAGAATATTATGACTAAGGTAATATACATCAAATTATCATTAGGATTCAACAGGGAAAAATCTGATAGAATATAATTGACAACAAGTTTTAGATCAACAACTGCAGCGGAAATAGCAAACCATTAGAAGAGTCAAGTAGAGAATGAATTCTACTATCTTCTAAGATTTAAAAGTCCATCATCAATATTTTATCCCTGTAACATCAATTAATAATCATCTTTAACCAAATATTCATCTTTGCACTATAGGCCAAAAATATTCATTTGTATCACCAGTCAGTCATGTTCATCTCAACACCTGTTCATCTTTGCACTACAGGCCAAAGATATTCATCAGGTAATCATACATCTTTGCACTACAGGCCAATGATATTCAGTAATATCATCATTTAGGAATGAGGATGATGAAAAATATCTTAAAAAAAACGAATCCAGTGAGACAGAAGGACAAATAGTAGGGATTCGTATAACAGTTTATCCAAGATCAATAATATTTCATAATAATCAATTGTGAAGCAGAATTTAAAAATAAAGATCAAAACATGGATACAATCAAAGATAGTAACCATAATAGACATCTTGGACAAAAAGGAAAAATTTTATTTTTCGGTGAATAGTGTCGTATTCGTGAATAGTGCCGTATACGTGAATAGTTCCGCATACGTGAATAGTAATCCCGACACAAAAAGTTCTAAATTTGATAAAAAAAACTCATATCAATATTTCAGCATAATGATATTGAAGAAAATAATATCATTTAAGAAGAAAATAATATCCCTTACCTCAAAATAACCGTACTTCTGACTGAATATCGGATATGAGACTGAATGAAACTTGTGCTGAATAGCAACTCTCAAAGTATCTAAATATTCACAAAATACACTCAATAATCTAGAAAGAGAAAGAGAGAAAACTTATGAATTCTGGTGTGATTTTTAATTCTAACTTAGCAATCTATTTATAGGAAAATGTTAGCACACCAAAGTAGACTTAACCTGCAACCTGATGGCTTTACCTGGTACTATTTCCACCCACCACATTTGAATAAAAATCTCAGCACATTTCTTCACCAACCAAGAGTGGGGCCCACCAATTCTAGAATTTTCCACCAAAATGACAAATTCCGCAACTTCTACAATTTTTGAACCAGTCATCTCGTAAAATTTATAACAAACTATACGTTCATTTTTAACGGTTCAAAATTTGTGGACATATACTCAACTTATATATATATAACATATCCAAAATTCACAACGATCCAACGGTCGGATTAAAAATTATAACCCCCGCAATATATCTCAAAAACCCTGATTGCTTTTTAATACCTCCATTCCGATAAAAATACTGATAAAACACCTCAACATTAACTCCTTCATTTTTAACCACAAAATATATCCAACATTTATATTCACATAAAATAAATATTTTCTTATCATATGAATCAATAATTAATTATTCACAATTAATATTACAGAATCACATTTATGACAACCAGGCCGTTCCTAGAAAAGAGGGGGCTTTCCAATAAGAATTTTTCCTTACTAGCGCGCAATTAGATAACCAAACCTCTCCTTAGACAGAACTTTTAGACATTGCCAATAATGCTATCTAATAATATTATTTAAATAATATGAATTATTGATCTGATAAAGAAAAATACTGTGCAGCAATAATTATTGAAACAACAATAATATAAAATATCAACGCAGCAATTATTGAATCAATAAAATAAAATATTGAACAGTAACTACTGTAACAATTATTGAGTAGTGCCTTCCTTCGTAAGAATCAATAATTCAAAAATACTGTGCAATCCGTGTGCTACTGTGCAACCACGCGTATTACTGTATTTTAACCACCGGGTATTCTAACAGTGTTAACGGTAACAACTACGCCGTTATTTATAAAAACTCAATTTTTGTCGTTATCTTCATCCAATCGCTTTCCGTTATGGGGCCCACAAATAGCTGCGCCGTCGTACGAATATTTCCCGACAGAAAGAATATTCCACGACCACACGAATATTTACCGACCAAAAATGAATATTTTATAACCACTTGCTTATTTGAAATATTTGTGCATTTTACCCATAACTAACCACATTAATCAAATCAACCCTTTCTATTTCAGAATAATAAATAGAGGAAATTTAATTTCATTTATTAATAAGTTGGGGTCTTACACCATGCATGCGGTAATCCACATAGACAGGTTATTCCAACAAAATAATAAAGAATGGAATAACAGAAGAATTCACCAGGCGTGCGTAATCCGCACAGACAGGTTATTCCCACAGAATGATAAAGAATTAAACCAGGTCATGCGTAACCCACACAGACAGGATATTCCAACAGAATAATAAAGAATGAAACCAGGTCGTGCGTAATCCGTACAGATAGGATATTCCAACAGAATAATAAAGAATGGAATAACATCAGAATTCACCAGGCATGCGATAGACCGCACAGACAGGTTATTCCAACAGAATAATAAAGAATGGAATAACAACCCTTACGAGTATTGAAAGAAAATAACTCTTTTCATGAATACGAAAGAAATAATACCCCTTACCTTAGAAGAAAACTGGATACTGAAATAGTGAGGTAGCAGACTTTTCTTCTTCTTTCTCTTTATAATAATTACTCTTGTGATACTTAGTGAATTACTGAGAAATGAAGGAAGAATGAACTTCTATTTATAGGAAAATATAGTTTCAATAATTACACATTTTGGGGCTCAAAATATTACAGTATAATACCTCCCTCTTTTTTTTATTTTTACTTTAGTCCTGCAAGTATTATCAAACTTACACCACCTCCCCTAATAGTAAATAATGTGAATTAATAGTTCATTCATGTGACATAATAGTATAATCATGTGAAAAAAATTAATTACAGTATAGTACCTTCATCTATACCTCCATTTTTAATTTAGTCATGCAAGTATTATCAATCTTGCACCAACTCCCCTAATAGTAATTCATGTGAATCAATAGCACACACATGTGAGCACATAGTTATAAGCATGTGAATGAATAGCAATTAATTGCTCATTTATCCAGTTAATTACCCGATTGGTCAATATAACCTCCAGACATTAATTATTATCGAAATAAATATCGATTTCCATTAACACTAATAATTCCCATACAATGGAACCATCAATTTCATCTTTAATCAACACGAACTTATTTATCATTACTATCATAACTCACAATATTTAACAACCAGATCATTCCGAGGAAAGAGGGGGATTTCCGATAAGGATTTCTCTTTATTGGCGCGCAATTAGGTGACCAAACCTCTCCTTGACAGAACTTTCTAGACATTGTCAATATTGTAAATAATAATATGAATAACTTTGTCGTCTCAATTATTGATTTAATAATATAACAAATTATACAGATGATACTGTGACAATAATTGAATCAATAATATGAGAGATATGATGCAGCAATTACTATAGCAATAATTGAATATAACTGAGTGACTTCTCACGTAAGCATCAATAATCAATACCGTGTGCTACTATGCAACCACGCGTATTACTGTACTTTTACTACCGGATAGTTCAACAATTTAACGGTAAAACTTCCGCCGTTATTTTTATAAAAAGATAATTATGTCATTTTCTAACTACGACAATACTTCCGTTGTGGGGTCCACCAATAATTGTGTCGTCGTACGAATATTCCCTGTTAAAACAAATATTTCCCGACCAATCGAATATTATATAATCACTTGCTTACTTTACAAAATTTGTAAATATTACCCACAACTATAACATTATATCAATCCACACCATAATATAAAAAAAAATATTTCAAAAAAATTATTCTTTATTCATAAAAGTTGGGGTCTTACAGTATATTAGTGTTAAGAATCCTTTTTTAATTTATAATAATGTATTCAACCCCCTTCTAGATTATTATTGGACTTTCAATATATATTGTTGGAGTGTGATTTGATGGACCTGAGAGATTGAGGGACCAACGCCACGTGGTTGAACAATTACATTGGTAGTAAGGGATTTGATATTTTTGAGAGTCTACGGTCCAAATTAACTTATAACTCCCATGTCCTATTTGATTTTCTATTTTTGTAGAGAGTCAAATTCTATTCAGTCAGGAGATTTATATTTAGAAAATTGATATTTCTACATGAAAAGTGTCACTATAGGTGTATAGCAACGACTATGTGAAAATATTAGTTTCCTTATATTTATCATTACCCAGGACTCCTAGTCCAATTGGGGGATGAACATGTAGGGGAGATGTGATCGATGTATAAATACACAACCATGATTCAGGTTGCAGATACCTTACAAGACATACTTTACGTACTAAAACAATTACATACCACAATTGTTGACATTTCTGACTTGTAACTATCTACCGACGGCCCCGACCGTCAAGCTTTTCAGTGTGTTTGTTTGTTTATTGTGCAGATTAATTTCGTTGTTTGGTGATTCGGCGAGCAAACAGATTTTGACATATATATATATATATATATATATATATATCCACACAAGTCAGACTGATACTTTTATAAAGCCCTAGCTGATAGCTCAAGAATATAGTAAACAAATCCCTCATTCATGCGAGTCCCGTAAGAATATTAAATTTAGTAACTAAATGTAATATTTGTATTCTTAAATCTGTATTTAGAGAAATTAAAGAATAAATGTAATAGAAGAATCTTAATTTAAAATTTTATATATATGAAAAATAAAAAACTTAAAGACATAGAAGTGAAGGAAAATGAAAGAAAGGTTAAACAAGGAGGAACAATTTGCATCTTTTTTGGGTACGGAAATCCCATATTTATAGGAGCTTTTTATAATGGAACATTCAGAATTTGAAAAAAAGTGGAACTTGCGAGCCAAATAGCTATATACTGTCATTGTGTTTTCAAACAAATGATGGAACTCGACATGGACATGGAACTTTTGGTTCTGCGGACAAGGGTACTCCTTTCTCCACTACAAATATAAAGGATGGATATGCAATCACAGGATTTTATGGCCAAAATGGGATTCACATTAATGTCATTGGTGTCTACATGAAGCCATTACCTTTACTACCTCCTCCTCCTCCATCTCCATCTCCATCTCCATTTATTCAGGTAAGATTTCATAGACCACTGTTATAACAATGTTAATAAAACTTATTCCTCCATCACAAGCAGAAAGTGCTCGGAACCCATTGCTCATGCTTGTATTTGATTGTAGAGGAGAGGACCTCCACAGGAAGCGAGCTAAGGGAAAACTTCAAGGTTCATAAAATGGTGAAGAACACTACTCGAAGCTAAAGCTTCCAATAAATGCCCAGCCAATGCAGAACGCCAGCCACAATAGCCCAGAACAAAATCTCAGCAAAGATAACATAGAGTAGAATCCCCACTCTTGTTGAATGCCAAACTCCAATGAATACGTGCTTTTGAATCCAATATATCTGTAATAGAAGTGGGGTTATTACTTTTGTTTAGGCATGGAAAGAGTCTTAATTATGACACAACGATCTTGCTTCAGAATTCTCCCAGTTCATATATTAATCCAGAGGATTACTTAATCAAAATCAAATGTTATTCAACTTGTCATAATTTGCATGTTATTTGATTATACTGGAAAGTGGACTTAAACATAGTTTAGCTAAAACTCAGGGTAGCTTGGGCCACCCCAGGCCCCCACTATGCTCTGTCCCTGGTCGATTCATATCACAAATAGATGGGATGCATTAAAATATGTGACATTAATTCAGTGGCAGCCAGGCAGAAACAGAGTAGCTAAGAAAAGAATAAGTATAAGCATTTCCAATATAAGAAGGGAAGCACATAGATGATATGAGCTTGTGATTTTAGATCGAAAGACTCTAAAGTTGAACACAAGCATATATGGTCTTATTAAAAGCAGCAGCTTTAGATTGGCTAAAACATGATATCGACATGAAAAAGTACCAGTGTATTATGGGGGTTCTTGTAATACCACCCATTGATGAATCCTGCAAATATTCCTTCAGCTGCCATGACATAAACGAGCATAGCATTCATACCAATCCATTCCAATGGCAGAAAGAGGTACCATAGTTTCCAAATATCTACCTGGCAGGATAGAGAGTTAAAATTCAGACGAGAGAAACTTAAAAGAAGGAAATCTTAAAGATACTTGTTGTGACAGGTGAACACACTCTAGTTTATATTTGTTGGGAACTCTAGTAGATACAGTTCTACTGGTGTCCCTCGTATGTCAATAGCAATAACAACCACGAAATTGCGTGACCTCTGAATATTAAAGACAATAGTACCAGAACATAGAAAGTTGAGAACACCAATGCTGCTGCTCCTGACGTTACACATACATAGCTGAAAGTGTACAGCTGTTTATTTAGAGGGATTGCTGCACACAAGGCGAAAAGGATAAGAAAAAAAAAGCGCATTATATAAAACACAAAATGGTTCATTTCAAGCTCTACCATTCTCACCATGTGTGAAATGTAGAGTAGTACCGAGGAAGAGGAGAAACAGACCCATCACAACCCAATGCTTCAGTCTACACGAATGACCCTAAACTTCATATATTCAGTAAGAAAGTATCACACAGAATTTATGATAACCACAATTGAACAGGAATTCATAGGCCTAACCTTTATATGCATAAGCACATGGCCAAAATGCACCCCAATTAGTGTAGAGAGGATAGCAGAGATTGAGCTGCAGTTATAAGATTTAAATCACACATGTTATTATTAGCATATTCCTAACAGAAATTCAGAAATGATAGACGCCAATCCTATATCTAGCTACTAAATTGAAGAATTTCCATGAGATCCCTAAATAGATGAATTCACTGAAAATCAGAAAAGTTCTTCAAGTCAACCGGTGAGAAGGAGAGACTATACCTCATATCGAGGCATTTTTTCATGTTTCCTGAATATTAATTGAGTTCATCCCTTCATAAATTGTCAAGGGTATCTATCTATTATATATATATATATATATATATATATATATATATATGTATATATATTTATTTGTGTGTATATTTAAACACACAAATAAAAGTAAATGTTATTCATGTATGATTGCCAATCACATTTATGTAAGTTTTAATATCAAAATAAGACCATAAAAATGGAGTGTAAATATACAACTAAAACAAATTTTCTATAAATCAATCCCCGAGGAGATAGATACCTATCACACTCCTCGAGGTCCTCTCTCTACCATACTGAATAGATTTAAGCAACAAAAGGTACACAAGAGACCTTAGAATTCCTTCAGGTTCAAAAGGCGCCCAACACCATGATGGAGCATCCTTCTTAAAAGGTCCCTTGTAAGGGGAACTCCTAGTGCAAGCCTACATTGATCCAGAGAGTACGAGTAATTTGTGACTAGCACAGGCAGTGAACTAGCGGAATAAAGACCAAAAATTTCACCAAGAGAAGCAAAATGAATGAAATAAAATAAAAAACACTCACCTTAGATCTCTTCCAAGCTGGATGCTGATACATGTGATTAGTTCCCATCACTTCTCTATCAACATAACCAACAGCATTACAAGGCGGATCAACTTTCCCTCTCACGTTGCAAGATACCTGAAATCTCAATTTGATGTTGTAAGGTAAACAAGTGTAAAAATCTCAACACTGAAAATCTCATAGATTTTACTAATTCGTAATCTTTTATAATCGAGCCAATTATCTAGACTAAGAGAATCAATGGTAGTTAATTTATAAAGATATTAAGCCTACTCCAAACCTATTATAAGTGGAAAACAATATCAACATTTTATTTACTGTTTCAAATTGACAATATCACGATAACGGTATTTTTAACCCCATAAAAGGAAGCATAAAACACTGGTAAGGGCATGACAGACCTACAGTTAAAATCTTTCCAAAATCAGCACTACTTGTGTCGTCGACAGTGAACTGCCAATCAGGAACATAAGTTCCATAAATAACAGCCAGGTAAACAATAAGAACACATGCTCCTAGCAACCTGAAATTGAAACCCCAAGACGTATAAAAGTTCATTCACTGCACAAATAAAGAGTAGACAACAGACTAAATACTTACCAGTGCCAAATATATAACTTGAATATGGAGAAACGGCCAGGAGATTGATCCTTGACTTGTTTACTCCGTGTTGTGATTTCTATAAGCGCCACAACCAAATATGCAAGAGCGATTCTCTATAAAAGGTAATATGAATTACTACAAAACCTGCCAATATACTAAAACTGAAAAAGGTGATAAAAAGTTTACAAACATAACGATGAGATGAACCTCACCTGGAGAATGCCGCACCATCTTATTTTTCTCATGTCAACCCCATATGTTAGTTTGTCAGGAGCATGTGAGAAACCTCCTTCAATCCAATGAATTTTAAAAGTAAAAAGTAAAGGAAATTGATATTTTCACATGACTTTTTGATATTTCTACATGAAAAGTGTCGCTATAGATATATAGCGACGGTAAAAATTGTCGTCATAGGATCTATAGCGACGGTTTGCATGTAGAAATATCAAAAAGTCATGTGGAAATATCAGTTTCCAAAGTAAATACTCTTTATCTTGATAGGGAAACTAAGTAGAAAAAAAAATTGCATTAGGATGTATTTCATCCTGGATGTTAAGCAGGTTGCAATCACAAAGGTGGCAACAAAATAGCAACTTGTTAAATATCCCTCAGCTCAACATGTAGGGAACATTTAAATGTCATGGCTGATAGAAATAAGTCTTATATCATTTGTTTTCCATTTAGGACCTAAATGAATCCCAACAATGTAATCTCGAATCATCAAAATTATACAGCAAAAGAGAGAGGCAATGCGTCACTCCTTTTAATATAGAGAGATGCTAGGAATCACATCTTTTAATGTAGAGAGTAATAGAACTTTAGACAGAGACCAGAGTTATATAAATCGAGAGAGCCACTTGTAAAAATAGTAAATATAATTTGATGGGGGAAGACACGATGAGTAAGATTAACAATTCAAAAATTGGAAAATATATTGAAACTAACGAGTGCAAGAGCATTAAACCCTTTTGTTTTCTGTTTTTGAAAGGAAAAAGGGAATTAAACTGTATAAAAGTTTGTGCTGGCCAAATCCCTACGAGTAGAAGTGACGCGGAGGGAACTTGATTAGTTTACCGCACTAACACAAAAACGTGGGGATTAGATAATGTTCTAATGCCAACTACAAGGATAACCTTGATAAAACCTTGAATTAACAAGAAAGATAAGAGTTCTCCAAGAGAAACAATAAGTGTATTATTATCAAATTGAATTGAAAATTTCTGATAGCAAGTCTCAAGACAACCTAGGCCTAAATACTTTCCTACATATACTCTGAAAAGGATAATAAATAACTCTCCTATTCTACTTTGAAAAGGATAATAAATAACTCTCCTAATCTGCTTTGAGGATAATAAAACTACTAAATAACTTTCCTACAGTAGTTGGAAACTACTAAAATAATACTAAATCTAAATCTACTAGATTTCCTTAAATAAGAAATAAAAATACATTAAATAAATTAAAACTCCATAAATAAAAAATATATATAGAAATCCTAATCTTCATTTATATTTTTCACCCCATTATTAGAATTTTATTTACGAAACTACAATACTTGTACATCTTAATATCTTTGTGGGAGCAACAGTCACCCTTAGTTCCCCGTAAACTGGCTTATTCACATCGATCATAAGGGACAATTATATTTTGGTAAGTTTGGTCACTAGGAGTTACTATGAGGTACGAAAAGGAAAATTATGAGCATGATTAAATTTTGGAAAGAGAGAAAAAATTAATAAAATAAAATAAATAAATAAAAAACTGACCTTGTAACAGGAGACCCCAAAAGAGGAGCTTGAGAGTTCTAAAAGTCACCTTTCTGACGGCCAAGGGACGATTGGGTATTCTCTATGCAGGAAGATGAATGCGCATTTATCACAAGCCTCTACCTAATTTTTATTTCAGATGGAAAAAATAGAAAAGATAAAAAGATGAACTAACCTTGAGAGCAAGTGCAATGGCCATTCCCACAATAAATAGAAAGAATGGCATCACAAAATCAGCAAGATTACAACCATTCCATGGGGCATGCCCAATCATAGGCCATTCTCCTCCAGCATCATCGACCAATATCATCAACTACAGTGCATTTATAACACAGGTTTTACTGAGACAGTGAACGTAACAGAATGATCATCACATGCTGAAAGTTTAAAAGTTGTAAATGATAGAATATAAGATCAGAAAAGTGATAGACAATGGAACTGCATCAAACGAGATATATCCAAAAATAGATTGATAAATATTGGACGTAAACAGATGGAAGATATACCTCATGCCACCAACTATCAAGTCCAGAGCAGACATCAAGTCCATAACTATTTCAACTATAATTTTTATAGAAAATTTACCTAAAACAACAATCTACCACATATGTAAGAGTAAAAGTAGAAAGGAGATGTGAAAAATAAAAACTTAAACAGATAAGAATGAGAAAAGAATAAAAAGAAAATAAATAGATGGAAATAAATAAATAAATTGAATAAAAACATAAAAAGCTTTTATAAAAACCCAAGAAAAAAATTTAAAAAGATGTGAGGGAAAAGAGAGAAACAGAAAACAAAACCACACACGGCCTTCGATATTCGGATTGCACTCCACTCCATCAAGTTCCTCGGCTACTTTCCCCAAGTAATTTTTGACCTACCCCTCCCTCTTCTTTATATCTTCATCCTGGCAAGACTCCTCTCCTTGTTGGTGCATTTTTAGTTTCCATTATAAATAAGTTATATAACCAAGCCATCTCAACCGATGTTCCTTCATCCTGACACTTTTTTTAACATTTTCAAAATTTAGATATTAGATTCTCAATAATTCTCATGTGGATAACATGTTGGAGATTGTCACATTTGTAAAAACTAGCCTAAACATGTCATAGACACCTCAGATATGATGTCAATTAAATGTGTCAATGGTGTACATATACATTGTAAGAAGTAATAAAAGAAATATATTATCGCAACAAAAGTAAGGCCAAGAAACAAAGTAACAAACTAACATTCATGGGAAAGAAAAAAAATCATCATTGTTGTGCATATATCACATAAATACAACTTCACTTACATAACTCCATATCATCATATAAAAGACTAATATTTCTTACTATTTTCACATTTAAATCGTAGGATAACATATTTTACACTATTGTATTATGATACACTAATATTTAGCATGTTAAAAGAAGGCAGTCAAATTTTACATTATTGATGCGTGCTTAAGTCCTACCATTTTATAATTTTCTCAACATATCCCTATTTAATCTAATCCATCACTTCAATCAAATTTTTGTGTCCATGTTTCACGCTAACATGGTAGCGAATCACATTTTGGTACGAAAGTTCCAAAACATAGTACCCTATCGTTTTGAAACATCAAATGTGACAATCCAAAACTTTTTCATCCTATTTATTTCAACTTCTGTTGCACAAGTATCATGATTAATACAACTTTGTTTTATGATTTACAAATAAGAAGCATCCTCTTACATAGCTCTAATATAGCTCCAAGGCTATACATCGAATGGTTAAAATCAAATCAGAGGAAGACTTAGAACGACTATCTAGAATCATCCTTTAAAATATTTAGAATATATAAAGTATAATAATCATGTGAGTAATTGTAGAACACTCTTAGAAACCTTGATATGCAAAAGAAGATTATAGGTAATGCCAACCAAATACTAATGTAGCCAAATGAGCTTCTTATAGGTGTCAAGCAATGAAATAACGTAATCTTGTTGAAAATACGCTTGTTACGACACTATGCTCAGAAACAACTCAACCAGTTTTAACTATATCTCAACTAGTTTTGACTATATTTTAACAAAAATTTATTCCCGACGTAACACGTTCTGGATTAATGTATTCCACACCAACTAAGCGATTCAAAGAAACCTACCTCGAAAAGTGACGTTTCCCGTTCCCAATTTCATTTCTCGTACCTTATCAAACCATGATTTAGGTAACATTGGGGTAGGGTGACTAAGAACATGGAATAGCAAAAAGGCTGGAGTGAAACTGTTAGTTTTTTTTATTTGTGATTTTAAAGATGACAATATACTTGTGTATGTGAGTTATTTAATGGAGTGATTTGATGTTGTTTGGGCTGATTTAATAATGGTTTATTATAAATGATACATTTTGTTTCTTTTTATGATGACCCGATTTGGATTTTAAGTTCATTAGAAATTACCTATGGGATTGCATGAAAGTTTTCTAGCCCAAAAAGTTTTTATAGCTGGAAATTCTCTCTAATATATATTTTGTCAAAGCAGTTTTTGTATTGGAGTCAATTAAGGAATTTGTTTCAGCTGTGCAATCTGTTTTAATTTGAATTACAGTCTATCATGGAAACTGATTTAGCTGTTCAAAGTTATTTAGAGTATGGACTCTAACAACCTTTTCACGAATATCCTTTAGCTCCTTTAATTTAGTCTGATCTATAATCATATCTTTGACTTGTTTTTTTGGGAATATATTATAGCCGTTAGTAATATCAAAGGTGCTGAATTATCTATCTATTTTAATCAAAGACTCAGTCTTTCAAGCAAACTGATTATTATAGTCGTTGCTCTATGTTCTATATATACTCATTATGCTCGACTATTGATTAGAGTACACTTGAAGCTACAATCCATTCTATATAATACATCAGAGCTTACTTAGTCTTATTACAGCAATTGATTGTATAGTTCTTAAATTCTTTTAAGCTGGAAAATTTCTATTCTCTATAAATCATTTGTAATTAGTATACAAACATAGTTTGGCTTGGGTGTTCTAGTAATAGTCAGTCTTTTCAAAAGAAGCTTCTAAGGTCAGTGGTGAGAAAAGTTGCAGAAGTACAAAAGTTGCAGAGGTGCAAGGGGACAGTGATGTCCAAATCAGATTTGAGCTTCTTTGTACATGGAATTTTTCTGTAATCATTTAAGTGTTAAGATTAATAAAAAGTGTCTCCAATACCACGTAAAAATATTGGTGTGATTTTTATTTTATTTTCCCTCTTATTCTGCATTTTACTATTCTGCATATTCAGTTATGTTCGTCACTTGAAGATATACTAATCTAGACACCAAAGCACACAGGATATCCTGTCTGATAGTAACTGACTAAGAACATAAGCTAAAACAGACACGAAAGCAGACAGGATTACCTGTTCGATTTAAATCTGTAGCAGTAAAACTCAAAAATTTGTCATTCTTGATCACTTTTAGCATTTACACCTATTCACCCCCCAGGTAAAGATCCTATGACACACCTCAACTTTTAAGAAGGTCAATCTACAAGCAGGTCGCCTCTGTTGCTAGGAAGTGAGAACTTCAACTTCTAGAAATTCAAAATGAAAATCTATCTCAACAGGACCCATAGGAATGGTGAGTAGTTGAAAATGAACCTGTCAATCTGTCATTCCGAGACATGATGATGGTAGACCCAAGACTCTAAATAGATGCAAATGAATTGTATATAGGTATCCTATGACTCCAAATCCATGAACACGCTGCTGAGTGGTATGGTTCAAGCTGAAATCGACAAGGTCTCTACATGTAATACGACAAAAAAAATTTGGGATACAATCATCATGAGCCATGAGGGAACTACTAAGGTGAAGGAAGTCAAGCTAAGCATGTTGATGCAAGAATATGAGCTTTTTAAGTTAGAGAAGAATGAAACAATCAAAGAAGCTCAAGCTAGATTCCTCACTCTTATGAATTCACTAAGTATGCTCGACCGAAAAATTGATCAAAGGGAAAGCTACTTAGAGTCATGCTCAAACGGTTCGCATCAAAGGTTAAAACTCTTCAAGACTCGACAACAATTAGTACTATAGAAACTCTCACTTTGTTTGGAGAGCTTGAAGATTTTAAAAATCAACTAAAAACGTATGATGAAGAAATTGAGGGACTTGAAATGAAGACTCTAGCTCTACAAGCAAAAAGTTATATGGAAGGTGATGATGAAGACTCTGATGAAGAAATAGCAACCCGAAAATTGAGAAAGCTAATTAGAAGGAAGAACAAATCGAAGTTCCAAGGGAAAACTTTCAACAAACCACAAGAGAAAACTTGTATTGAATGTGGAAGGCCCCGTTCTTATACTTTTCCCCATTTCAAACTGACTAATTACCCTCTAATAACCCCTTATTCTCTGCTTTTACCATAAACAAACTAGACACAAATTTCATTTGAATAATTTTAGGGGGACATTTTTTTGCTGACATTCTAGCGACATTCTAGTACATACAAGAAACAGAGTTGTACAGACGGTACAAACTCTGTTTTTTGTATATATCCAAATTACACCTAAAACACTGTTTTTTATAAAAATTTCAGTTGGAATAAATACTATACATTTTTTAAAAGGTATTACAAAAAAAAAATCAAAAAAAAATAAATAAAAAAATAATGTCGCTAGAATGTCAGTTAAAAAATGTCCACCTAGAAGGACTCATTTCATTTTATTTAAGTATGTTGTGATCTTCAATTTCTGAACATTGGTTATATTAGAGTCAAACTTCATAAAAACAAAAGAATAAAAAAATAAAAAATTGGACTCCCAGAGAGACGGATAAGTATTATAAAGTGCACCTGGAAATGTCATGCATGTTTACCAAGCAAAGGAAAAAGAAAAAAAAAGAAAAAAGAGTACTACTATAGAACAAATTTCTAAATAGAATATGCAGTCTAACGATTAAACTACACTAATTTTACAAAGAAATTGATATAAAACTGTTAGAATTAAGTAATTATAAATATAATAAATTGTTACTTTAGTAGCGTGGTATAATAGTGACATTATGATAAAAGATTGTGTCATTTATACTACTATAAAGTGGACTCTATTTAAATTGCGACTCTTTTTGTGGGAGAGAATTTTTAATTACAAGGAGTACATCTTTTTAAAAAGAATTACATTTTTAAATTTAGAGGGGATTGGGGTTGAGAGAGAAGTGAACTTACTGCGACAGTCAGGCCTCTGAAAATATCAATTGATGCCACGCGTTTCTTTCTCCGGTGAGACTTTTCTTCTTCTACTTCTGGTTCCGCCGCCACATCTAGGAGGTGATGCTGCTGCGCGGTGTCGGCTTCGATATCCGCCATTAAAATTGAGTAATTGCTGATGAAATTTTGCACTATTAATTGGGAAACTGATGAGTTTCTCGATTTCTTCCGTTGTTATGGACTCCAGTGGAGTATAATAATTCAGGCTGAGCAGATCTTAAAAATTCGGAAGTTATGGAGTTATACTGTATGAACACAAACTAACAAATCATTCTAACAATTTTTGTCTTATTTGTGGACTACTATATTATTTCATAACCATACAAAAATAATAAAAGGATGTTTGATAATATGCTGACAGTTGTAGATTTATCTTTAACAAATGACACCTTATTTTATATAGTTATCCGAAAAGGATCAACGGTATACCTTTGATTCTGCATACCTTATATATCCCTTTTAGCGATGGATCATACGATGATTCAGTCTGTTACTATAAGTTCAGTCCGTCGTTAAAACTTAGGAAGATAATTCTCTGATATAGCGACGAACCGAACCGTTACCCCATCTATTGCTAAAGTGCATGATAAGTAAAATAAGAGGTGAACCCTGAAATGGATTGATCATAATTGAAATTTAACTAGGCACATGTGACGCCCCTAAAATAGGTACATTCCATCCAACTTATTTTGAGTCGTCAAATACATGGTACAAAAATAACTATAACTTTATTATTACAATTATCGCGCAAACTACGACAACACATAAACTGTGAGTTTAAATATAAATATTGTCATCTAGACAGTATTCATACTCAAATAAGTCCTCATTATACTTATTGATATACTATCTTACAAAATAGTGAGAACTACTAAAATAACTATCATGAACCTTCATTCCATACCCCGACTAGTACTCGCTACATTCTCGCCCCTTGAGAAGAAAAATGGAACAAAAAGAAAAAGGGTGAGCTCAACTAGCCCAGTAAAGAATATTATGACTAAGATAATATAGAACAAATTATCGTTAGTCTTCAACAGGAAAAAATTTAATAGAATACAATAGACAACAAATTTTAAATCAATATTCGCAGCGAAAATAATAATTCATTAGAATAGTTAAGTAGAAGATGAAATCTACTATCATCTATGAATTTAAAAATCCCTCAACAATATTTATCCCTGTAACATCAATCAATAAATATCTTGAATCAAATATTCATCTTTGCACTACAGGCCAAAGATATTCATCAGTTGGTCATGTTCATCTTTGCACTACGGGCCAAAGATAATCATCATAAAATCATTAATCTTTGCACTACAGGCCAAAGATATTCAGTTATATCATCATTTAGGACTGAGGATGATGAAAAATATTTTAAAGAAAACGAATCCAGTGAAACAAAAGAATAAACATTAAGGATTCGTATTTTAAACAATCCGAGTTCAAAAATACTTCATAAATAATCATAGCGAAGTAAAATTCAAGAATAATCAAAACATAGATACAATCAAAGCTAGTATCCATAATAGATATCTTGGACACAGAAAAGAAAATTTAATTTTCCTGTGAATAGTGTCGTATTTGTGAATAGTGCCGTATATATGAATGGTGCCGTATACGTGAATAGTAACCTCGACACTAAAAGGTAGAAATTCCACAAGAAAAAAAAGCATCATGCTTCGTAAATAGTACTCGTGAATAGTAACTCGTGAATAGTAATTCATGAATAGTAACTCGTGAATAGTAACTCATGAATAGTAACCCCGACATGAAAAGATAAGAATTTCACAAGAAAAATCTTACCAATATTCTGATATAATGATATTGAAAGAAATAATATCATTGATAAAAAAATAACATCCCTTACCTCGAAAAGACAGTATTTCTGACTGGAATACTGGATATAGTGCTGAAGGAAACTTGCACCGTATAACAACACTCAAAGTATCAAAATACTCACAAGAATACGCTCAATATATCGAGAGAGAAAGAGAGAGAAGATTTCAGTTTCTGGTGTGATTTTCAATTCTAACCTAAGCACCCTATTTATAGGAAAATGCTTAGAATACCAAAGAAGAAAATTTAATATAATAATATTATATATAAAACAAATTCCTAAGCCCACTTAGAAATCTGATTTCAGCCATCTAACACATGTTAAAGATGTCCACAAACATTTAAAAAACGTTTTTCTTTTAAAACATAAATAAAACTTCCAAAAATCAATTATTTCGGAACTACGAAACTTCAATAATTCATAATAAATAGTTATTTTATCAGAAAATTCGAATATTACGATTTTTTTTATAGAAAATTCAATTCTCTACAACTTTACAGAAGAAAATTTTTCTAAATTCCAAACATAAATTGACCGAAATCCACATACGGACGATTTTACAGGCTATAATCAAATTTCAGTCAAGAAATGGGATCCACCGACACACAAAACATGTGTTAATTATTTAATACAACAAAAATATTTTTTCTCCTCATATACTCATATATCCCACATTCATTGTAAAAATATCACCATTATTATATTATTAAAATATAATAATATATTTAAATGAATTATTTTATCAGAAAAAGATAAAATATTAATTTTCAACAATTGTCACATTAAAATTTTTCTTCATCTATATCCACATAAAATCAATATTTTTCTCATCATATAAATCAATAATAATATTACAGAATCACAATACGGACAACCAGGCCGTTCCCAGAAAAGAGGGAGCTTTCCAATAAGGATTTCTTCTTACTGGCGCGCAATTAGGTGACCAAACCTCTCCTTAGACAGAACTTTTTAGACATTGCCAATAATGTTATCTAATAATATTATTCAGATAATATGAATTATTGCTTCGATAATAGAAAATACCGTGTAGTGACAATTATTGAAACAACAGTAATATAAAATATCAACGCAACAATTATTGAATCAATAAAATAAAATATTGAACAATAATTACTGTAACAATTATTGAGTAGTGCCTTCTTACGTAAGAATCAATAATTGGTGCAATACCGTGTGCTACTGTGCAACAACGCGTATTACTGTGTTTTAACCACTGGATATTCCAACAGTATTAACGGTAACAACTACGCCGTTATTTATAAACAACTTATACTTGTCGTTTTCGTCATCCAATCGCTTTCCGTTATGGGGCCCACACAAGGCTGCGCCGTCGTACAAATATTCCCTGACAGTAAGAATATTCCACGACCAAACGAATATTCCCCGACAACAATGAATATTTTATAACCACTTGCTTATTTAAAATATTTGCGTATTTTACCCATAACTTACCACATTAATCAAATCAACCCTTACTATTTCAAAATAATAAATAGAGGAAAATTAATTTTATTTATATAAAGTTGGGGTCTTACAATCTCCCCTCCTTATTAAATTTCGTCTTCGAAATTGACGTACGTACCTGGTGTTTCGAAAAAGTGTGGATACCTCGCTTTCATTTCCATTTTCAACTCCCAGGTCATTTCCTCAATAGCATAGTTTCTCCACAAAACTTTGACTTGTGGTATGACCTTTGTGCGTAGGACATGCTCTTTCCTATCCAAGATCTTCACAGGTACCTCCTCGTACGTTAAATCTTCTGCTATCTCGTCTGGTTCTAACTCAATAATGTGATTCGGGTCGTCCACATATTTACGTAACATCGAAACGCGAAAAATGTTATGAACACGCGTCATACTTGGCGGTAAAACGAGTCTATAGGCCACAGTTCCTATTCGATCGAGGATTTCAAATGGACTAATAAATCGAAGGTTTGAGCTTTCCTCACATCGTCGATTCTCGCTTTTGGAATAAAAACTTCTTGCACCTTCTTCTTCATATTCATCAGCTCCAGTGTGTAGCTTGAGCGGTTTTAACTTTATCGATTAAAGTCGATTTTACTCGTATATCATCACGTGATCCATGAGTCTTTAACTCTATCTCTATCATTTGTAAGTCATACAAAATAGGTCTTTGTGTTCGACAATATCGCACTCGTACCCGCATACGATCTTCTACTTAACGCGTTAGCTACCACGTTCGCTTTTTTCAGGATGGTATTGAATGGTATGGTCGTAATCTTCAGCAGCTCGAGCTAACGTTATTGCCGCATGTTGAGTTCTTGGAAGCTCTTCTCATATTCCTCGCTCCATTCGTATTTTGTATCTTTTCAAGTCAGTTGAGTTAATGGAGTAGCGATTCGAGAAATCCTTTCACGAATCTCCGATAGTAACCAGCTAAGCCTAGAAAGCTACGTATTTCGATTACTGACTTAGGTTGCTCTCAACTATGACTCATATCCCAATCTTGGATAGCACGTCACAATGGTACCTATTAGTTTACTACCACACAAATATGGCGTCCCCTACGGAGAGTCTGGCTTCGGTGCATTCCACAAATGAAGTCACCAGATAGAGGCTCGGGTACCAAATTCTATAGTTGAATTTTTAACTCCCGAAGTTCAATAGGAGCCATTCGATATAAGATTTTAGAAATGGGTTTTGTACCAGGTTCAAAGTCGATGCAAAATTCAATATCACACTTTGGGAGTAAGCCAAGAAATTCTTCAGGAAATACATCAGGAAATTTACTAATAATAGAAATATCATTCAAATCTAAAGTATTTTTGTTCAAGTCCATAACACGGGCTAAGAAAACTTGACATCCGTTTTTCAATAAACGAATGACTTTATGGCTTGATATGAAAGAGTTTGACTTCAATGGTTTGGCTGCTTGAATTCGAATAATAGGTTGCTTAGGAATATGAAAATTAGCAACCTTACGAAAGCAATCAATTTTGGCATGATGAGTAGTTAATCAATCAATCCCTAAAATCACATCAAAAACAAGTATCTTTAAAGAAATAAGGTCAACAGGTAATGTGATGGTACCGACTTAGATCAAACAAGATTTATAAATAGTAGATGTAATGAAGGTTTCTCTTAACAAAGTTTCAACAAATAAGTCAAAGTCTAATTTCTCAAGAGTCAAGTTCAAAAGTTGAGCACAAGCAGGAGAGATAAAAGAATGGGTAGAACCGGTATCTAATAAGGTATAAACTTCATAAGAATTTATAATTAACTAATCGTGCTAACTTCGTTCGGGTTCCTCGCATTCTGACCAGTCACGACAAACGCTCTTCCAGAAACCGTTGACTTTGACTTTTTTGGGACAGCCTTTTGAGTCACCATCCCCGTTGGACTGGGTTTCGCTACCGTACAATCTCGAGCGATATGACCTTCTTTTTCACAATTATAACATACCTTGGAAGGCTGTGAACAGTTTGGACTTATATGTCCCTCCCCTCCGCATTTTTAGTATCTAACTGGCGGTCGTTCTCCTCCCTTAGAATTTGTTACTGGTGCTGGTGCTGCTGCCGACATCTTTTCGTCATCGTTAAATCTTCTCTTCTTTCTCTTCTTGAAATTTTCACTTGAGTTATTTCTTCTATTATCTTGGCCATGATTACCACCGAAGTGGTTACCATTTCTGGCACGATAATTTCCTCCACGATGGTTATCCTTGTTCTGATGACCGTTGCCATCGGTACGATTATCATCAAGTTGTAGGTCGTTATTCTTCGATTGAGCTGACTCATTATCGCGCTCCAATAACTGAGCCATATTCACAACATCTGAATATAGAAAAAATTTATGAGAAATGAGATATTGACGTATGTCGGGTTTCAAACATCTCGGAAACATCCGCGTCATACGTTCCTCATTCTCCACCAAATGAGGTGCAAACCTGGATAACTCCGCGAACTTCGCCTCATACTGGGACACCGTCATGTTGTTCTGTTCTAGTCTAATAAACTCTACCTCCTTCATATGACGAATACTTTCAGGAAAGTACTTGTCGTTGAACAGTTTATGAAACGTTTCCCAAGACATGCTGAGTGCGGCTGGCTGGGTACGCTTCACAGATTCCCACCAGTAATCTGCCTCGTTACGAAACATAAAAGTGGCGAGTGGAACCTTCTGTTCCTCCGTGCATTCCAAGACATCGAATATCTTGGTAATTTGCTTGACCTACGTCTATGCCTTAATCGGATCCGACTTTCCCCAGAATTCTGGTGGTCCCAACTCTTTGAACTGTTTGGCTGTGACAAACCGTGCATTGCTATCATTTTCACCGGTATTTTGTACACGAGTCTCCCTCGTCTGATTTTGCATGAACTGTAAAAAGCTTCTAAACATCCCATCGTTCATCGTCTGATCAGTGGTGTTGTTCACAAGTGAAACATTATCGGCCTGTTGCACGTTCTCCTCATTGGTGAGCAAAGGTGTCTCCACGGTCTCATTTACTCCACTGTTAACATTCTCAGTTGTCATTCTCAATTATTGCCATAAAACAAGGGTTAATTAAAGAAATTAACATGTCACATAATACCCCTATATTATGACCGACCAACAAATAAGCTTAGGTAGGACACACTAGCGAAGGATTTACTCGTCTCTCCCCTCCTAGTTCTATTCCCCGATCTCCGCCAGAGACCATATCCCTAAGCTCTGATACCAACTGTGACGTCCCTAAAATAGGTCCATTCCACCCAACCTATTATGAGTCGCCAAATACATGGTACAGAAATAACTACAACTTTATTATTACAATTGTCGTGCAAAATACGATAACACATATACTGTGAGTTTAAATACAAATATTGTCATCTAGACAGTATTCATACTCAAATAAGTTCTCATTATACTTATTGATACACTATCTTACAAAATAGTGAGAACTACTAAAATAACTATTTTGAACCTTCATTCCATACCCCGACTAGTACTCGCTACATTCTCGCCTCCTGAGAAGAAAAATGGAATAAAAAGGAAAAGGGTGAGCTCAACTAGCCCAGTAAAAAATATTATGACTAAGATAATATAGAACAAATTATCGTTAGTCTTCAACAGGGAAAAATTTAATAGAATACAATAGACAACAAATTTTAAATCAATATTCGCAGCGGAAATAATAATTCATTAGAAGAGTTAAGTAGAGGATGAAATCTACTATCATCTATGAATTTAAAAGTCCATCAATAATATTTATCCCTGTAACATCAATCAATAAACATCTTGAATCAAATATTCATCTTTGTACTACAGGCCAAAGATATTTATCAGTTGGTCATGTTCATCTCAACACATGTTCATCTTTGTACTACGGGCCAAAGATATTCATCATAAAATCATTAATCTTTGCACTACAGGCTAAAGATATTCAGTTATATCATCATTTAGGACTGAGGATGATGAAAAATATTTTAAAGAAAACGAATCCAGTGAAACAAAAGAATAAACATTAAGGACTCGTATTTTAAATAATCCGAGTTCAAAAATACTTCATAAATAATCATAGCGAAGTAAAATTTAAGAATGATCAAAATATGGATACAATCAAAGCTAGTATCCATAATAGATATCTTGGACACAGAAATAAAAATTTAATTTTTCTGTGAATAGTGCCGTATTTGTGAATAGTGCCGTATATGTGAATGGTGCCGTATACGTGAATAGTAACCTCGACACTAAAAGGTAGAAATTTCACAAGAAAAAAAAATCATCATGCTTCGTGAATAGTACTCGTGAATAGTAACTCGTGAATAGTAACTCCTGAATAGTAACTCATGAATAGTAACCCCGATATGAAAAGATAAGAATTTCACAAGAAAAATCTTACCAATATTCCGGTATAATGATATTGAAAGAAATAATATCATTGATAAAAAAATAACATCCCTTACCTCGAAAAGACAGTACTTCTGACTGGAATACTGGATATAGTGCTGAAGGAAACTTGCACCGTATGACAACGCTCAAAGTATCAAAATACTCACAAGAATACGTTCAATATATCGAGAGAGAAAGAGAGAGAAGATTTCAGTTTCTGGTGTGATTTTCAATTCTAACATAAGCACCCTATTTATAGGAAAATACTTAGAACACCAAAGCAAAAAATTTAATATAATAATATTATATATAAAACAAATTCCTACGCCCACTTAGAAATTTAATTTCAGCCATCTAACACATGTTAAAGATGTCCACAAACATTTAAAAAATATTTTTCTTTTAAAACATAAATAAAACTTCTAAAAATTAATTATTTCAGAACTACGAAACTTCAATAATTCATAATAAATAGCCCTTTTATCAGAAAATTTGAATCTCACATTTTTTTATAGGAAATTCAATTCTCTACAACTTTGCAGAAGAAAGTTTTTCTAAATTCTAAACATAAATTGACCGAAATCCACATACGGACGATTTTACAGGCTATAATTAAATTTCAGTCAAGAAATGGGGTCCACCGACACACAAAATATATGTTAATCATTTAATACAACAAAAATACTCTTTCTCCTCATATACTCATATCCCACATTAATTATAAAAATATCACCATTATTATATTATTAAAATATAATAATATATTTAAATGAATTATTTTATCAGAAAAAGATAAAATATTAATTTTCAACAATTGTCACATTAAAATTTTTCTTCATCTATATCCACATAAAATTAATATTTTTCTCATCATATAAATCAATAATAATATTACAGAATCACAATACGGACAACCAGGCCGTTCCCAGGAAAGAGGGAGCTTTCCAATAAGGATTTCTCCTTACTGGCGCGCAATTAGGTGACCAAACCTCTCCTTAGACAGAACTTTCTAGACATTACCAATAATGTTATCTAATAATATTATTCAAATAATATGAATTATTGCTCCGATAATAGAAAATACCGTGTAGTGACAATTATTGAAACAACAGTAATATAAAATATCAACGCAACAATTATTGAATCAATAAAATAAAATATTGAACAATAATTACTGTAACAATTATTGAGTAGTGCCTTCTTACGTAAGAATCAATAATTGGTGCAATACCGTGTGCTACTGTGCAACAACGCGTATTACTGTGTTTTAACCACTGGATATTCCAACAGTATTAACGGTAACAACTACGCCGTTATTTATAAACAACTTATACTTGTCGTTTTCGTCATCCAATCGCTTTCCGTTATGGGGCCCACACAAGGCTGCGCCGTCGTACAAATATTCCCTGACAGTAAGAATATTCCACGACCAAACGAATATTCCCCGACAACAATGAATATTTTATACCCACTTGCTTATTTAAAATATTTGCGCATTTTACCCATAACTTATCATATTAATCAAATCAACCCTTACTATTTCAAAATAATAAATAGAGAAAAATTAATTTTATTTATAAAAAGTTGGGGTCTTACAGCACACTTAGAAGGGGGTTGAATATGTATGGGAGCAATCTATGACCAATTTTTAAACTTTAGATCAACTATTAAATTCAAACTACTATATTAATTAATTCAGTTTGCTAAATTAATATAGTCTACTGAATTGACTAAATATCCTACTGATTTTATAAATTAAATAAAATACTTAGTGTTAAAGAATTATCTTAATATAATGCAAATATTCAAAATTTAATTATTAAGGTAATTAAATAGCTTATGTGAGTAAAGGAAATAATAAAACAGCACCAAGATTTTTTACGTGGTTCAGCTATTACCCTCTATAATAATAGCCTAGTCCACGTCCAATACCAACTAATATTGGAGACTCACTTTATTTATTTCTTTATAAATAAATACTGATTACAAAATAGATTCTTACAATAAATTAATAACAATTAATTTCTCTTGAGCACTCTTGCTCCTTGTGCACCTATGCACTCTTCAAGCACATTTGCTTCCTTGAACCTGTTTGTAAACATTTTCTCTAATCCACTAGGATTAACACCTTTAGGCTACACTTAGTTTAAAACAGAAAATTCAATACAAATATAGAGGTCTATGATCAATGCAAGAATAATCAATTTAACAATTAAAGGCCCAACTATATGCAATGATCAATTAGCACAACAAGATAAACAATTAAATATTACCAAATACCAGCTCAAATAATACCGGAACTTGGCCTCTCAATGTTTGCACAAATCAAAACAAGTTGCTCAATAATATCAGTGATTGGTGCAAGAATAAATTGTGAGTTATATTTTTCATCTATGAAAATACTGTTTTTATAGCCCACAAGATATTACCGTTAATAATAGATATGTTCAATTTGTCCAAGTCAATCGGTATGAAAATATCAGAGAATACTCACAACGGTAAAGAAATGAAAATCAATATTTATCCAGTTTAAAAAATCAATCTCTTTGTTAGTTATTCAGTTTGGATAAATCAAAAGACCTTTTAAACAAATAAACCACTCAACAACCTTGGCTTTATCTCTCCAAACATCAAGTGGCATGTCAAAGTGGTGTGTAACAACACTTATCTTTTCCAAGACTCAAGGTCTTTAAATTTCCAACGTAATCATAATTACTTCTCCTTGAAAATCGTATATGCTTCAAATCACAAAAAAGTATAGCTGCCGGCTTTTAGACTTTCTAGTAAATCATAGATATCCATATGTATCAAGAATGAAATGTCCCAAGAATATCAATTAAACATTTATTTAATCATGCACACGTATCACAATGCTACCCTCCTTTTTTTTAGGCATATATTAACATACGGATTAATGCATGTGAAACATATATATTAAGTGACATACATATATCAAATAAAATATCAACCCCTTTTTGAACTTGATGATATATATTAATCTGATCTTATTTTATTTATAGAAAAACCTTTGTCATTAGATTTTTAAATCATGTTCCATTTAAGACATATAACACAATGCAGATGATATGTTCTAGAGCCTTTAAATGAAAAATCAATTATTATGCAAATTGACCTTATAGTTGGTTTTCCTAGTAAAGAAAAATTCTTTAATCACTTGAATATCCAATAAACGTTCCTTATCACCAATATACCTGAAATGCCATAAAACAATTTAGTATATGAATAATTCATCATCAAAACTTTAGGATAAAATATGACTAGGTCAACACTCTCCTCCTTTTTGAAGATGACAACCAAAAAATTAAATTCCAATTAGCTCCCCCTAAAACCATGCATAATTTAACTCCCCCTAAATCCATGCTATCATAATACTACTAAAAAATTTTATTTTTAGTAACTTACTACCTGCATTTCACCTACCTGCATTTCATGTTAGTATCAAGTATCAATTTAACATATCATGTCAAACATATGAAATTAAAACTTTTAAAATCATTCAACACTTGAAATCAAAGTCTCAAAAACCAACATAAACAAACCATAATTCAGTCTACCGAAAACCAAATTTAATTCAACTTAAATTCCCCCCCTTTGTCATCGAACAAAAAGGGAGGAAACGTTATCAATCGAGATCTACCACCGTGGCCCGCTGAGCATCTCGTTGCGTGAAATATGGACGATGATAGGCACGATGAACCTTCTTAGCAAAGCTCAGATTAACAGCAAATTGGGGAGGCCAAGGAATAACAATTGCAGGTGGTAGAGGTACGTTAAGAAATTCACCTTGATATTCGGCTAACCAGTTACAATGCACCCACTCCGTAACAGTTGAGTGCTTACGCTGCATATGTAGTTTAGAGCCCACATTATTGAACCTCATAGCCATGAAATCAGCTATCTCTCTAACCTGATTACTAACGAACTTAATCTCCTGACTCAATTGACACGAATTTTGATTAAGTCGTCGTTGCATTAACTCAGCCAAGGCAGCAGTTTGCACTTCGCTTGTAAATCTATAAACTCATCTTCAATGTTGTGATAGAGTTTATTGATTTTAGGCGCTCCTAATGGCAACTTGCCTTTTTCCAATAAAGACATACGGTTATGAAGAGCAGACATTTTAACTTGCATTTTTTTCTTGATTACTAAGAATAACTTTCAACAGATCGACAATTTCAGGAGAAGATTGAGTTGGAGGCAGAACAGATGAAGTTAAATTTGTCAGTGGAGGAGGAATAGGATTATCAGAAGTTCTTCGAACAAACTTACCATTAAGTAAAATGATACGTGACATTTTCAAGGAACCAACGCTGATGGAATCAATAACAGAAACAGAGACTTCATTTTCAAAAGAGATTTTAAAATGATTGAACAGAGTAGTGAGAGTAGCACTGTAAGGCAAACATGTTTTGGTTTTTCGTTATTTGGTGAAGCATCATTTGAGATAAATTAAAAGAGACTCCTTTTAAAATCATGACAACGATTATCAGGTCTTGATAGGTAAAATCTGCTCCTCCACCTAAATGAGGCAACAGATTGTATCTAACAAGATGATGAAGTACACAAGAAATAGGGGAAACATCCACTGTTTTTGGAGTAAAAACATCACCTAACAAAGAATTGTTCATAACAATTTGTAACTGTTCCAGAGGGGTAAACGAAAAATAAACAGCTCCTTTTCTAGTAAAGGGACAAACACCAGAAGATGGAATGTTCAAAATACTACCAAAATCCATGACTGTAAAATATAAAGATTTTCCTTTGACAAAAGTTGTATAAAAATCCCCATGACACTCTAGATTTGTATAAAACTGTTGGACAAGTCTAGGGTATGCAACTGATGGTGGAAAAAGCATAGAAGAAATACCACAAGAATCAAACAATGTTCTCAAAGGAGATTATTGATAACAGATTTGATCAACAGACTTTTCATAAACAAATTGTTTGGGAAACACAACGTTCTTAAACCGTACTTCATAGGCATTGCTACAAAAGAAATTTGCAGGAAGATCAGAAGAAAGGATAGGATTTACCGGATCAGATGGTGGAGCAAACTTAGTCTTACATGAGGGAATAGATGACTTCCGTCTTTAAGATGGTCCAGATGATTTCGGCAAGGAAGGACTGAAAGTGGACTCGTCAGAAGACGAAGAGTCCAAATACTCCGTTTCATCAGACATGACCTTCTTCAGTTTTCGTTGCTTTCGTGAAGGTCTGGCAGTAGATTGGGGAGGAACTGGCGTTGGATCGTCATCAGAATCGATCAGAGATCGTTTATGAGTACGAGTTCTCATGGTGAGTGAAGTTTGTAGACGAAGAATAAGATGATAAAGTAAGATAGAATTAGAAGAAATATGAGATATATGGAAAATGGAAAGATACAGAGTAAAAGAAAAGAAATAGATTCATGTATGTATACTTACGTCTCCCTAGAAACCCTCGCATTCCCGTCTTTTCAGTTTTTAAAATTATTTATGACAGATATTGCGTACATGAGTAAAAGACTTAAATGAGCAGCCAGAAATTCAAACTCATAATTATCGTAATTTTATCAGTTAATGAGATATGCATAATAGGATAACGATAACACAGATTTTAAAATGAATTATGCGAGACACATCCCAAGTTCTCTTCGTAGCATACAAAATCTATCTTTACTTAATGGTTTAGTAAAAATATCTACAATTTGATTTTCAGTTGGAATAAAAATCAATTTAATTAAACCTTTTGGCACACTGTCTCTTAAAAAATGATCCCTTACTTCTATATGCTTTGTACGTGAATGTAACATATGATATTTAGAGATATGTATAGCACTAGAATTATCACAATATATAGGCACACAATCACATAATATATCAAAATCACATAGAGTTTGTCGCATCCATAAAATCCGAGAACAACAACTTCTTGCAGCTAGGTATTCACCCTTAGTAGTTGAAAGAGCCACTGAGGTTTGTTTTTAATTATGCCATGATACGAGACTTTGTCTCAAGAAAGTACAAGCACCACTCGTACTTTTTCTATCAATTTGACACCCTGCATAGTCAGAATCTGAATAACCTATTAGTTCAAAGTTATTACAAATCGGATAAAATAACTCTAAGTTATTGCTTCACTTAAATATTTCAAAATTCTTTTAACAGCATTTAAGTGTGATTCTTTAGGTTTAGCCTGAAATTTTGCACACAGACAAACACTATACATAATATCGGGTCTAGAACCAGTTAAGTATAGTAAACATCCAATCATACCTCGATATTTTGTTATATCAACATCAATACCTTTCTCATCGGTGGTGAGCTTAATTGATGTGCTCATTGGTGTACCTTTCGAGTTAGATCCTTCAAAGCCAAATCTCTTGAGTAATTCTTTTGTGTATTTGGTTTGATGGATATAAATTCCTTTCTTCGTTTGCTTGATTTGCAGTCCCAAAAAGTAGTTAAGCTCTCCCATTAAGCTTATATCAAATTCTTTATGCATGCACTTGGAAAACCACTCACAAAGATGATCATTAGTATCACCAAATATTATATCATCTACATATATTTGAACAATAATGATATCTATATTTTTATGCTTAATAAATAATATAGAATCTATTTTACCTCTAATAAATCCGTTAGACAAGAGAAACTTACTTAACCTTTCGTACCAAGTCGTTGAAGCTTGTTTCAAACCATAAAAAGCTTTCTTCAATTTGTAGACATGATTAGGATACTTTTCATGCTCGAATCTAGGAGGCTGTTTTACATATACCTCTTCATTGATGTATCCATTTAGAAAGGCGCTCTTTACATCCATTTGATGAAGCTTAAACTTTTTGTACCATGCAAATGCCAGCAAAATTCGAATTGATTCCAGCCTTACCACTGGTGCATAGGTTTCTTCATAGTCGATCCCCTCATGTTGGTTGTATCCTTGAGCTACCAACCTTGCTTTGTTACGAATGATTGTCCCGTGCTCATCAAGCTTGTTCTTGAAAACCCATTTAGTACCAATGATTGAAACATCTTTTGAAGGAGACATAAGTTCCCACACTTGGCATCTTTCAAATTATTGAAGTTCTTCTTGCATTGCCAATAGCCAGTTCTCATCAAGAACTGCGTCCTTTGCATTCTTTGGCTCAACTTATGACAAAAATGTATAGAATGCACAATGATTTGGTAAACCTCTTCGTGTGGTTATACCTTTATTGATATCTCCAATGATATTTTTTGGAGGATGATTCTTGATGTATCTAGCTGTTCTTGGCATTTGGATATTGTGCATAACTTCCTCTTGATCATTAGACGCATCTTCAACATCCTACAAATTTTCAGGTTCACGTTCATGCTGGTCATCTATTTCAGTTTGCTGAAATTGTTCATTCGATCTCCTGTTTTGTTCGTTTCGGTTTGCTGAAATTGTGACTGTCTCCAAATTTCCTGCATCATCTTCACTTTCTTTTGGAAGATCATTGTTAGTCTCATTGAAAGTAATATGAATAGATTCTTCTACACATGACTTTTTAATATTGAAAATGCTATAAGCCTTACTATTTTGAGAATAGCCAATGAACATTCCTTCATACGGCTTAACATCAAATTTTCCCAAATTGTCACTTGTATTTAAGATGAAACATTTAGAACCAAATATTTTGAAATAACTTATGTTTGGAATTTTATTATTTAAAAGCTCATAAGGTATTTTCAAAATAATAGGACGAATGAGTACTCAATTTAGAACATAACATGATGTACTTACTGCTTCACCCCAAAATTTCTTTGGAAGCTTACTTTCTTGTAGTAAAGTTCTTGTCGTCTCTTGTAGAATTCTATTCTTCTTTTCCACCACCCCATTTTGTTGAGGAGTCCTTGGGGCTGAAAATTCATGGCTAATACCTCTTTGATCACAAAAGGTTATGAAATCTTTTTGAAATTCAGTACCATGATCACTTCTAATTCTAATGAGTTTGTAGTTATACTTGATTTCAAGATTCCTTATTAATTTTTCAAACTCTTTAAATGCTTCATCCTTAGTTCTTAAAAATAATACCCATGTTTATCTTGAAAAATTATCAACTATTACAAATGCATAAAATTTACCATTAATACTTGAATGCCTTTCCGGTCCAAATAAATCAAGATGAAGTAGTTGCAAGGAAGAGGAGGTTGATACCATATTCTTTGCTGTAAAAGAAATTCTTACTTGTTTTCCCAGTTGACAAGGAATGCATATCCCTTTCTTTTCAAACTTGATTTTTGGCAAACCTTTGACGAGATTCTTTGAAGATAATTTCTTGATTAGTTTCATGTGAACATGTCCCATCCTTTTATGCCATAAGTTAGCCTCATCTTGTACGGACGTAAGACACAGCTCTTCATCCTGTTGCTCAAAATCAATAGTATATATATTTCCCTCTCTTTGTGCAACTAGAGTAGTATTGTTAGTACCATGAAATATTGTGCATTTATCTTTTTCAAAATTAACTTGATGGCCATTATCCATTAATTGACTGATACTAATTAAATTAAATTCTAGACCGTTAACAAGGTGAACATTATTTATACTTACCTTGCCGTTGCCGATTTTACCTTTTCCGATTATCTCGCAGGTTTTATTGTCTCCAAAAGTGACCGTTCCATTCTTCTTCTTGATACTTAGTTCTATAAACTTTGATTTATCACCAGTCATGTGACGAGAGTATCCACTATCAATAATCCATTTTTGAGATGGAACTCTTGCCTTTAAACATACCTGTCAAGAAATAATAATTTATCCTTTTGGTACCCATATCTTTTTGGGTCCACTTATGTTAGTAGCAAGTAAATCACTCTTTTTAATCCATACCTTTTTATCCTTGTTTCGTTTCTTAAAACAATTTATATCTAAATGACCTTTAATACCACAATGTTTACAAGTTGTGAAAGGAGAGTAATAATTTAAACTAAAACGTGACTTTGATTTTAACATTTTAATATTACTCTTTTTATGCATATAATCATAACCAATTCCTTGTCTTTCAAAACTAGTTCTTTGTTTACCTAATATGACATTTAAATTTTCTTCACCTTGAACAAATTTAGCAAGACATGATTTTAGTGAGTCTATTTCTTTTTGAAGTTCATTATTAGGAAACGTTTTAACAGGAGATTTATCACTAAATGCATCAATACACACATCTCTCATTTTTAACTCATTAGTTAATTTTTGGACTTCATTATTTAAGAATTTTACCTTATTGAAGAGTGTTTTATTATAATTGTCTAAATAATCAATCTTTGCAATCAAAACTTTTTCTTCTTTACATGCGAATTCCTTTTCAATTTCTTTCTTTTCATCTATTAGTGAATCTACTTCATCCATTAATGTACTAACTAATCCTTTTAAGCATGCATTCTTTTCTCTTAACTTCTTATTTTCTTGTTCTAAAGAGTTTAGTTCATTAAGAAATACCTGATTAGATTCACCTTCAATTCCCACGAAACATAGTTGTGCTATCTCATCTTTAGCATCGATCTCCACTTCGGATTCTTCATCACTCCAAGTAATAAAGGCTGTGTTCTTTTTGTTGTCTTTGTAGTTTGTCTTCCCTTTATTCTTTAATTGAAAACAGTCTTTCTTGAAGTAACCAGGACGTCCACATTCGAAGCACGTCTCTTCAGTTTGTTTTCCTTTGACTTTGTTCGAATTGAAAGTGTTTCTCCTCTTATTTTTCCTTTGTAGTAACCCCTTGAGTTTCCTTGACATCATAACTATTTCTTCATCGGAGTTACCATCAAGTTCCTCCTCATTATCTGCAGTAAGAGCTATGACCTTTCTTCGAGGAGTTTCCTCCTCATCATCATATCTCTTTAACTGATGTTCATATTCTTCTAATTCACCAAACAAAGTTAAAGTATCCATGGAAGAGATAGTAGCAGAATCTTGAAGAGTAGTGATTTTAGAAGCAAACCTTTTGGGCATAGCCCGAAGCAACTTACGATTGATCTCACTTTGAGGAATAGTGTTGTCCAGTAATTTCAAGGAGTTTATAAGGACTAGAAATCTTGCTTGAGCTAGCATGATGGTTTCATCGTTTTCGAGCTTGAACATTTCATAATCGTGCATAAACATGCTTAACTTGACTTCTCATACTTTTGAAGTACCTTCATGACTTACCACTAAAGTATCCCACATCTCTTTGGCAGTGTTGCATGAAGAGACTTTATCTATCTCGGATTGTACCATACCGCTGAGAAGTGTGTTCATAGCCTTTGAATCATATGAGACCATGTAGATTTCTGTTGAATCCATTTCTAGCAAAATCTTTGGTGTCCCATCATCTCTTCGTGGAATAACTGGTCCGTTCTCCACAACCCACCATTCCCAAGGATCTCTTTTAAGATAGATCCTCATTCGAAATTTCCAGAAGTTGTAATTTTCTGTTCCAAACAGCAAAGGAGGTCTATTGGTTGATTGAACTTCTTGATTGTTGTTCCCGAACTGTGCCATGTCAAAATCTTTCCCTACAAGTCACCTTTAAGACCAAGATAAGTAGAGCCTTGCTTTGATACCAAATGAAATTTAACTAGGCACACTTAGAAAGGGGGTTGAATAAGTGTGGGAGCAATCTATGACCAATTTTTAAACTTTAGATCAACTATTAAATTCAAACTACTATATTAATTAATTCAGTTTGCTGAATTAATATAGTCTACTGAATTAACTAAATATCCTGCTGAATTTATAACTTAAATAAAATACTTGGTGTTAAAGAATTATCTTAATATAATGCAAATATTCAAATTTTAATTATTAAGATAATTAAATAGCTTATGTGAGTAAAGCAAATAATAAAATCAACACCAATATTTTTTACGTGGTTCAGCTATTACCCTCTATAATAATAGCCTAGTCCACGTCCAATACCAACTAGTATTGGAGACTCACTTTATTTATTTCTTTATAAATAAACACTGATTACAAAACAGATTCTTACAATAAATTAATAACAATTAATTTCTCTTGAGCACTCTTGCTCCTTGTGCACCTATGCACTCTTCAAGCACCTTTGCTTCCTTGAAACTGTTTGTAAACCTTTTCTCTAATCCACTAGGATTAACACCTTTAGGCTACACTTAGTCTAAAACAGAAAATTCAATACAAATATAGAGGTCTATGATCAATGCAAGAATAATCAATTTAACAATTAAAGGCCCAACTATATGCAATGATCAATTAGCACAACAAGATAAACAATTAAATATTACCAAATACCAGCTCAAATAATACCAGAAATTAATTACTTGGCTTCTCAATGTTTGCACAAATCAAAACAAGTTGCTCAATAATATCAGTGATTGGTGCAAGAATAAATTGTGAGTTATATTTTTCATCCATGAAAATACTGTTTTTATAGCCCACAAGATATTACCGTTAATAATAGATATGTTCAATTTGTCCAAGTCAATCAGTATGAAAATATCAGAGAATACTCACAACGGTAAAGAAATGAAAATCAATATTTATCCAGTTTAAAAAATCAATCTCTTTGTTAGTTATTCAGTTTGGATAAATCAAAAGACCTTTTAAACAAATAAACCACTCAACAACCTTGGCTTTATCTCTCCAAACATCAAGTGGCATGTCAAAGTGGTGTGTAACAACACTTATCTTTTCCAAGACTCAAGGTCTTTAAATTTCCAACGTAATCATAATTACTTCTCCTTGAAAATCGTATATGCTTCAAATCACAAAAAAGTATAGCTGCCGGCTTTTAGACTTTCTAGTAAATCATAGATATCCATATGTATCAAGAATGAAATGTCAAGAATATCAATTAAACATTTATTTAATCATGCACACGTATCACAATGCTACCTTCCTTTTTTTAGGCATATATTAACATACGGACTAATGCATGTGAAACATATATATTAAGTGACATATATATATCAAATAAATTATCAATCCCTTTTTGAACTTGATGATATATATTAATCTGATCTTATTTTATTTATAGAAAAACCTTTTTCATTAGATTTTTAAATCATGTTTCATTTAAGACATATAACACAATGCAGATGATATGTTCTAGAGCCTTTAAATGAAAAATCAATTATTATGCAAATTAACTTTACAGTTGGTTTTCCTAGTAAAGAAAAATTCTTCAATCACTTGAATATCCAATCAATGTTCCTTATTGTGACGCCCCCAAAATAGGTATACATCACCCAACCTATTCTGAGCCGCCAAATACATGGTACAGAAAATAACTACAACTTTATTACTACAATTGTCGTGCAAAATACAACGACTTATATATTGAGAGTTTTGATACAAATATATACCAACTGTGACTCTCATCCCAACCTTGGATAGCACGTCACAATGGCACCTTACATAAAAGTACAGTCAATAACTGTTTTAGAAATTAAAATATTCAGAAAGTGCTCAAGGAAACCTTCGTACATGGGAGGCCATGCGTCTAGGTTATGATAGATATCATATGTCCACAGAATTATCCTTGGTTGACCCAATAGATTCCAAAGAAAAACGAGAAGATTACTATCATATTCTTTCCAATGATTAGTCTTCTCTTGACATATCATTATCTCCACTATCTCTAATTGAGAATTATACTTCAACCAAACACCAAGATTATATAGGTAGTGCTCGTAGATATACTCAGCAAGTGGATGTGCACAACCCTGTCTTATGATGACACGAGGTTGTATGTCATTAGACATCTTGTATGATAGTGGCAAATCACCCTTCCAAAGTTGGATTCGCCTCACCCTATATGATTCACCAAATATAACTACTAAATAATGTATAAAATACAATACACTATTTCAAAGTTCTCAATAAAATTATTTCCATACTGTTTAGGGAGAACTTTCACAGCTAGAGACCACCGTTCTATTCCCCTGTTACCCCCGCTCGACTCAGCTATACTCTTATTACCTGAAAGGAATTGTGAGGCAAAAGGGTGAGCATAATTAGCCCAGTATAGAATATCATGACTAAAGATAATTAAATTATCAATAGCCTTCGTCAGTAATGAATCAGAGATTTAGAACATATGGTAGATGATAAAACTTTTCAACCATAGTTACAGCGGAACGATCAATCCATTAGAAGAGTCAAATAGACCACAAAGTCTATTATCTTCTCCATGTTAAAAGTCCACCAACAATGTTTTATCCTTGTAACATTAATCAACAGTTCCGGTCCACAATCATGTGAATAACTCATAATCATAATTGTAGTTCTAAATTCCTCTTCTCATCCAGGACAAAGATAATTTTCATCACCTGTCTTTACCTGAAACATCAAAGATCATGGTTATTCTAAATCACAGTTCCTGTTCATAATCATACTGATAAATTCATCTTTGCACTACGGCCAAAGATATTCATCAACAGTTCATCTTTGCACTACTGGCTAAAGATATTCAACAACAGATCATCTTTGCACTACAGGCCAAAGATATTCAACAACAGATCATCTTTGCACTACAGGCCAAAGATATTCAATAACAGATCATCTTTGCACTACAAGCCAAAGATATTCAACAACAGATCATCTTTGCACTACAGGTCAAAGATATTAATATCTCAAAGAAATATATAATCATCTCAGAATTTATATAAACAATAATTATAACCATGTTGATCAATTCACCTTTGCACTTAAGCTAAAGATATTCAATTATAAATTCAATGGTCATGATCATACCAGTCAACAATTCAACTTTGCACTACTGACCAAAGAGAACCCATAATCACGATTATACCAATAGTCTACCCATCTTTACACTCAAGTCAAAGAGAAATTTCATCACTAGGATTATAAAAATGTTATATATAATAATAAAAACAATATGATCAACAACTGCATTTAATTTCAAGAGCAATATTCATAAATTAACGATAATTTGGTCAGAAAAAGAAACCAATTTTGTCGTGAATAATACCCGTGAATAGTAACTCATGAATAGTAACTCGTGAATAGTACTCTGTATTCGTACATAGTACCATATACGTAAATAATGTCATATACGTAAAGAGTGCCATATACATGAATAGTGCTATATACGTGAATAGTGCCATATACGTGAATAGTGTCGTATACGTGAATAGTAATCCCGACATGAAAAAGGTAGAAATTTCACAATAAAATCCATACAAATATTTCAGTCTAATGATATTGAAAGAATAACATCATTAGGAAGAAAATAACATCCCTTACTATCTCTTACAATCCCTTACCTCAAAAGAACCGTACTTTCAGCTGAAATATCAAGTATAAGGCTGAAGGAAACTTGCACTGTTGAATAGCAACTCACAAAGTATCTAAATACTCACAAAATACGCTCGATAATATAGAGAGAGAAAGAGAGAAAACTTGTTTCTAGTATGATTTTTAATTCTAACTCAGCACCCTATTTATAGGAAAATGTTAGAATGCCAAAGCAGACTTGACCTGCAACCTGATGGCATTACCTGCTACTATTCTCACCTACCAAAAATTTTAGCACATTTCTTCACCAACTAAAAGTGGGGCCCACCCATATTTTTAATATAAATATTTTAATTTTTGAAACTTCAATAATTCATAATAAATAGTCTTTTATCTGAAAAATTCGAATTTCATGTCCTTTCTATAGGAAATTTAATTCTCTACAACTTTGTAAGTTTAAGTTTTTCTAAATTCCAAAAAGAAAATGCCGAAATTCACATACGGACGATTTTTAATACCTCCATTCTGACAAAATACTGATAAAATATCCCAGCATTAATTCCTTCATTTATAACCACATAAAATAAATAAATTCATCATTTATATCTACATAAAATAAATATTTTCTTATCATATAAATCAATAACTAATTATTCATAAATAATATTACAGAATCACAATTATGACAACCAGACCGTTCCCAGGAAAGTGAGAACTTTCCGATAAGGATTTCTTCTTACTGGTGCACAATTAGGTAACCAAACCTCTCCTTAGACAGAACTTCTTTAGACATTGCCAATAATGCTATCTAATAATATTATTCAAATAATATGAATTATTGATCTGATAATAAAAAATAATGTGCAATGACAATTATTAAAACAACAATAATATAAAATATCAACGAAGCAATTATTGACTCAATAAAATAAAATATTGAACAGTAATTACTGTAACAATTATTGAGTAGTGCCTTCTTACGTAAGAATCAATAATTCAATACTGTGCAATACAGTGTGCTATTGTGCAACCACGCGTATTACTGTATTTTAACCACCGGGTATTCCAATAGTGTTAACGGTAACAACTACGCCGTTATTTATAAAAACTCATATTTGTCGTTTTTTTCATCCGATAGTTATTATGTTATGGGGCCCACAAATAGTTGCGCCGTCGTACAAATATTCTCCGACAGCAAGAATATTCTACAACCAAACGAATATTCTCCGACAATAATGAATATTTTATAGTCACTTGTTTATTTTGAAAAAAATTTGCACATTTCACCCATAACTTTAAACTTTTATCAATTTAACTATTTACTAAATAGAAAAATTGAATATTTTTATTTCATAAAATTCGGAGTCTTACACTTATCACCAATATACCTGAAATGCCATAAAACAATTTAATATATGAATAATTCATCATCAAAACTTAAGGATAAAATATGACTAGGTCAACAATAATTTATCTAATTATAATCAACTAGCTCATGATCTCCTTTGTTATAAAATTATTATATTGTTCGGTATCACCATGTCTTTGAATTTTAATTTGGAGAGAAAAAAAAAGGTGAAAGAAAATAAAAGGAAATAATGTATTTGAATTTTTTAATAGAAGAGAAAAAAAAAGAAAGATAAGGAAAATAGTGTCTTTAAGTTTTAGTTAGAAAAAAGAGTTGAGGAAAGTTATCGCATTTTGAGTCAAAAAATTTCGATATAAATATTAATTTTTTATTTCAGTACGATGACATGATAATGAAATTACGATAAAAAATATGAAGACATATATAACGTCATATTATACCATCATAAAAAAATAGAAATCCTTATATCAATAAAAAAAATATGCAAATGCAAATCTTTTGTGTAATATAAGGGGTAATAGATTTAATTTTCATGATATGGTTTCAATTTCAGATTTTGAAATTTTAATTTTTGGGTTTGTATTTTCAATTTTAAGGTTTGAATTTCAATCTCTCTTTTCAAGTGTCAATCAATTTTTAGGATGAATCGTAAGGGCGTTAATGTTTTGTTTTGGGGGGTTTAATTGAAATTTACAGGGTTTAGAAAAGTGATCAGGATCCTTTCTATTTAAATATCCAGATTTAAAGTTATTAGATCTAAGGTTATGAAGTTGTCACCTCATTTAAAAATCACTAACTTAACTCTAATTAACTCATTTAAAACCCACCAACCTAACTCTAGTCAGTTCATTTAAAAGTCACTAACCTAACTCTAGCCATTAATTTAATATAATACTAATATATTATTATTATAACACTAATAATAATAATAACTTTAAATCTGAACATTTAAATGGAGACTCTCCATTTCAAATTGAAATGGAGAGGATATTTAAAATTATTATTATTATTTATTTTAATATAACACTAATATATTATTAATATTATTATTATTATTATTATATTTAAAATTATTATTATTATTTATTTTAATATAACACTAATATATTATTATTTTTATTATTAGTGTTATAATAATAATAATAATAATAACAAAGTGCTAATAATTATAATAATATATTAGTGTTATATAATAATAAAATTGTTTAACAAATTATTATTATTATTTATTATTTTAATATAAAATTAATATATTATTATTATTAATATTATTATTATTATTATAATTATTATTAGTGTTATAATAATAATAATGTAAGACCCCAACTTTTATAAATAAAGATGAATTTTCTATAAATATCATTTTTAAATATTATGGAGTTAATTTGATATAATGTTATAGTTGTGGGTAATATTTATAAATTTTATAAAGTACGCAAGTTGTTATATAATATTCGATTGGTCGGGGAATATTCGTTTTAACAAGGAATATTCGTACAACGGCACAATCATTGATGGACTCCACAACAGAATTATTGTCGAATTGAGAAAACTACAAAAATATTTTATTAAAAATAACGGTGGAAGTTTTACCATTGATACTGTTGAACTACTCGGTAGTAAAAGTACAGTAATACGTGTGGTTGCATAGTAGCACACGGTATTGATTATTAATGCTTATGTGAGAAGTCACTCAGTTTGATTCAATTATTGTCAGTTAATAATATGAATTATTTAGCAATAATGAAGTTTTATTTTATTCGTATTATTAACGTAATAAAACAGAAACATCTTTTTATATAAAACAGAATACTTTATTAAAGTTATTCTATAAATAGAATATATTATATTTTATTTAAAAGATTTTTCTTTAAATATGGACCGTCAGATTAAAGTAATTAATCTGGACCGTTCATGGATTAGTTACTATGCACGCCATTTTTTTATAAATAGCAACTCATTCCTTCATTATTTCTTACGAATTCACTGAACTCTAGAGAGATAAACTATAGAGAGAGAGAGAAGAAAAGTATTCTGCTACTTAACTATTTCCTTATTTCAGTTCTTTAAAACGGTAAGGGGTGTTATTCTTTCTTATTCATGAAGAGAACTGTTGTTATTCCATTTCTTATTATTCTGTTGGAATAACATGTATACGCGGTCTACCCTATACTTGGTGACATTCTTCTATTATTCTGTTGGAACATCCTGTCTGTGTATTTTACACCAGACCTGGTTCTGTCTTTATTATTATTCTGTTGGAACATCCTGTCTGTGTGTTTTACACCGGACCTGGTTTTGTCTTTATTATTATTCTGTTGGAACATCCTGTCCGTGTGTTTTACACCGGACCTGGTTCCGTCTTTATTATTATTCTGTTAGAATATCCTGTTTGTGCGTTTTACGCCGGACCTGGTTCCATTATTTATTATTCTGTTGGAATAACCTGTCTGTGCGGTCTATCGCATGCATGGTGATTTCTTTTGTTATTTAATTCTTTATTATACTCAGTTGGTTAAAGTTTTAACTTCTATACTCCATGAAATTAGTGGAATATCTTTGATATTTGCGCTTCATCTAGTATCTTTTCATGAAAATATTTTCTAGGAATTCTTGAATTTTACTCCACAAAGTAGTATCATATTGACAATTTGGACGTTGTTAATTCTTGGATAAATTAATTCTTGAACTTGTTTTATTGAATTCTTATATCATTGTCATCATCCTCATGTTTATAAAATGTTGAAAGTCATCTGTGGCCTGTAGTGCATAGATGGACTTGGTATGATTATGACAAGGAATTATTCGGTATAATCATGACCGTAATGTTACAAATGATGTGGTAAAAGTCCTCATTAGCCCGTAGTGCATTGATGGACAGTTGTTGGCATGATCATGACCATTAATGAATACACAAATATTCTTGGCCCGTAGTGCATGGATAATTGTGGTCGTGATACTAAAGAATATCCTTGACCGTAGTGCAGGGGCGATTCGATGATGTAAATTATTTTGTTAAGCTGAGTCCCAGCGATAACAGTGTTTGTGACAATAACACATATGTTGTGAGTTTGGATACAAATATATACCAGATGTGACACATGTCCCAACCGTGAACAGCACTTCACAATGACACCTTACATAAAGGTATAGTCAAAAACTGTTTTAGAAATTAAAATCTTTGGGAAGTGCTCAAGGAAACCTGTGTACATGGGAGGCCATGCGTCTAGGTTATGATAGATATCATATGGCCACAGAATTATCCTTGGATGACCCAATAAACCCCAAAGAAAAATAAGAAGATTACTATCATATTCTTCCCATTGGTGAGTCTTCTCTTGACTTATCATTATCTCCACTGTCTCTATTTGAGAATTATACTCCAAACAAACCCCAAGATTATATAGGTAGTGCTCGTAAAGATACTCAGCAAGTGAATGAGCACAACCCTGTCTTATGATGATACGAGGTTGTATGTCATTAGACATCTTGTATGATAGTGACAAAACACCCTTCCAACGTTGGGTTCGCTTCACCCTAGATGATTCATTAAATATAACTCCTAAATGATGACCACCGTTCTATTCCCCTATTACCCCCGCTCGACCCAGCTACACTCTTATTACCTGAAAGGAATTGTGAAACAAAAGGGTGAGCACAACTAGCCCAGTAAAGAATATCATGACTAAAGATAAATAAATTATCAATAGTCTTCATCAATAATAAATCAGAGATTTATAACATATGGTAGATGATAAAAATTTCAACCATAGTTGCAGCGGAACGAGCAATTCATTAGAAGAGTCAAATAGACTATAAAGTCTATTATCTTCTCCATGTTAAAAATCCACCAACAATGTTTTATCCCTGTAACATCACTCAACAGTTCCTTTCCACAATCATATGAATAACTCATAATCATAATTGTGATTCTAAATTTTTCTTCGCACCAATGACGAAGAATATTTTCATCACCTGTCTTTACCTGAAACATCAAAGATCATGGTTACACCAAATCACAGTTCCTGTACATAATCATGCTAATAAATCCATATTCGCACTACGGTCAAAGATATTCATCAACAAACCATCTTTACACTACGGGCCAAAGATATTCAACAACAGTTCATCTTCACACTACAGGCCAAAGATATTCATCAATAATTCATCTTTGCACTACAGGCCAAAGATATTCATCAACAGTTCATCTTTGCACTATAGGCCAAATATATTAATATCTAAAACAAATATATAATCATTTCAGAATTATATAAACAATAATTATAACCATGTTGATCAATTCACCTTTGCACTTAAGCTAAAGATATTCAATTATAAATTCAATGGTCATGATCATACCAGTTAACAATTCAACTTTGCACTACTGGCCAAAGAGAACCCATAGTCATGATCATACCAACAATCTACCCATCTTTACACTCAAGTCAAAGAGAAATATCATCATTAGGGTTATAAAAATGTTATCTATGATAATAAAAATAATATGATCAACATATAGTTTTAATCTCAAGAGTAATATTTATAAATCAACTATAATTTGGTTTGAAAAAGAAACCAATTTTGTCATGAATAGTAGCTCGTGAATAGTAACTCCGACTCAAAAAGGTAGAAATTCCACAATAAAATCTATACCAATATTTCGATATAATGATATTTAAAGAATAACATTTCTTAAACTTATAAACAAATTATTTTAATTGTTTACACTTTATTAAATAATACATTTAATCATCATAAAATGCCAAACTCATAAGATTTCATTACCAATAACCAAAACCCTCACAAAAAATCTGCATATACCTCATATAGGATTCTCAAGCCATAAAATCCTATTTTCAATTTTCTTACTTCACATAACATATTTAATTCATTTACTCATAACTAGTCTATTTTCATGAAAAATACCAAATCAGTTCCAAAAATATTTTTTTTCTGGATTTAGCAGAATATAGTCCCATATTGAACATGTAAGACCCCAATTTTTATAAATAAAGATGAATTTTCTATAAATATCATTTTTGAATATTATGGAGTTAATTCGATATAATGTTATAGTTGTGGGTAATATTTATAAATTTTGCAAAGTAAGCAAGTTGTTATAAAATATTCGTTTGGTCGGAGAATATTCTTTTTGTCGGGGAATATTCGTACGACGACACAATCATTGGTGGACCCCACAACAGAATTATTGTCGGATTGAGAAAACGACAGAATTATCTTTCTATAAAAATAACGGCTGAGGTGTTACCGTTAAAACCGTTAAAACTGTTGAACTACTCGGTAGTAAAAGTACAGTAATACGCGTGGTTGCATAGTAGCACACGGTATTGATTATTGATGCTTACGTGAGAAGTCACTCAGCTATACTCAATTATTGCTACAGTAATTGCTGCATCATATCTCTTAAATTATTGTCATAGTATCATCTGTATAATATGTTATATTATTGAGACGTTGTGGTAAGTTTGGTTATTTTATGGGGGGCCATATGTCATCATCTAAGAGTCTCTTCGTCAATAGTAATTACCGTCGTCAATAGTAATTACCGTCGTCAATAGTATTTACCTTGGTCAATAGTAATTACCTTCGTCAATATTATTTACCTTGGTCAATAGTATTTACCTTGGTCAATAGTAATTACCTTCGTCAATAGTATTTACCTTGGTCAATAGTAATTACTTTCGTCAATAGTAGTTGTCCCTTCAATATTACCAAGAGTCATTTGACCCTTCGTTAAGACCAAGAGTCATTTGACCCTTCGTTAAGACCAAGAGCCACCCTCAGTTTTTCTATAAATAGAGGCCTATGGCTTCATTATTTTTCACGAATTCATTCAAGCTATAGAGAGAGAAAGTATAGAGAGAATAAGAGAGAGAGAATAAAAGTATTCTGCTACATCACTTTTTCAATATCCAGTTCTTTTAAGGTAGGGAATATTATTTCTTTTATATTCATGAAGAGAACTTCTGTTATTCCATTCTTTATTATTCTGTTGGAATAACCAGTATACGTGGTCTACCCTATACTTGGTGACATTCTTCTATTATTCTGTTAGAACATCCTGTCTGTGTGTTTTACATCGGACCTGGTTCCGTTTATTATTCTGTTGGAACATCCTGTCTGTGTGTTTTACACCGGACCTGGTTCCGTTTTTATTATTATTCTGTTGGAATATCCTGTCTGTGTGTTTTACACCGGACCTGGTTCCATTATTTATTATTCTGTCGGAATATCCTGTCTGTGCGTTTACGCCGGACCTGGTTCCATTATTTATTATTCTATTGGAATAACCTGTCTGTGCGGTCTATCGCATGCATGGTGATTTCTTTTGTTATTCCATTCTTTATTATACTCAGTTGGTTAAGTTTGACTTCTATACTCCATGAAATTTGTGGAATATCCTTGATAGTTGCGTTTCATCCAGTATCTTTTCAAGAAAATATTCTTCTAAGCATTCTTGAATTTTACTCCACAATGCAGTATCATGTTGACAATTTGGACGTTGTTAATTCTTGGATAAATTAGTTCTTGAACTTGTTTTATTGAATTCTTATATCATTGTCATCATCCTCATGTTTATAAAATGTTGAAAGTCATCTGTGGCATGTAGTGCATAGATGGACTTGGTATGATTATGACCAGGGATTATTCGGTATAATCATGACCGTAATGTTACAAATGATGTGGTAAAAGTCCTCATTGGCCGTAGTGCATTGATGGACAGTTGTTGGCATGATCATGACCATTAATGAATACACGAATATCCTTGGCCGTAGTGCAGGGGTGATTCGATGATGTGGATTATTTTATTAAGCTGAGTCTCAGCGATCGCAGTGTTGAAAAACCTTTTAAATCATAAAAGATAGTAGAGTTTATTTTCTACTTGACTCTTTTAATGGATTGCTTGTTCCGCTACAGTTAAACTTGATGTCTATTATATTTTATCAGTTTAACATTGTTGAAGGCTAATGATAATTTATTCTGCATTATCTTAGTCATAATATTTCTTACTGGGCTAGTTGAGCTCACCCTTTCTTTCACTGTTCTCTTCAGAAAATGAGAATGTAGCTGGGACAAGTCGGGGTACGGAGTGATGGTCCGAATGATAGTATTAGTTAGTAGTCCTCACTATTCTATGTAATGGTGTGTTAATAAATGTAATGAGGACTCCTTTTGAGTATGAATACTCTCTAGAAGATAATATTTGTATTCAAACTCACAGTTTATGTTTTGTCGTATTGTACACGACAGATGTATTAATCAGTTGTATTTGTATTCTGTACTATGTATCTGACGACCCAAGATGGGTGATGTATACCTAATTTTGGGGGCGTCACAGTTGGTATCAGAGCTTAGGGATATGATCCCTGGCTAAGATGTGAGAATAGAACTAGGAGGGGAGAGACGGGAAATTCCTTCGCTAGTATGACCTACCTAAGTTTATTTGCATGATATTTAATTGGTCGGTCATAATATAAGGATAATATATGACATATCAATTAACTTTTATTTTGTGGCAGTATCTGAAAATGGCATCTGAGAATGTTGAGAATAGCAATGGAGCACAGACGACTGTTGATTCACCACATATCAATAATCAGGATAATGTGCATCAGGAAGGTGTCAATCCTCATGCAAACAACAACACTGACCAAATGATGAATGATCAAATGTTCAGAGGCTTTATGCAATTCATGCAACAACAGGTGAAAGCGGCTCCTGTCCACAACGTAGGTGGAAATACTGGAAACTCTCAGGCGGTCACCGCTAAACAGTTTAAGGAGCTGGGACCACCGGAGTTTAAGGGAGAACCCAAACCACTTGTAGCTGAAACATGGATAAAGCAGATCACCAAGATATTTGATGTCTTGGGTTGCTCCGAGGAGCAAAAGGTTCCCTTTGCCGCCTTTATGTTGCGAGGAGAGGCAGATTACTGGTGGGAATCGATAAAGCGTACTCAACCTGCCGCACTGAAGATGTCCTGGGAGAAGTTCCAAGAGCTGTTTAACGACAAATACTTTCCCGAGAGTATTCGTCACATGAAGGAGGTGGAGTTCATCAAATTGGAGCAGAATAATATGACCGTGTCGCAGTACGAGGCAAAATTTGCGGAGTTATCCCGGTTTGCGTCCCACCTGGTGGATAATGAAGAAAGAATGACGCGGATGTTTTTAAGAGGTTTGAAGCCGGAGATACGTCAACATCTTGTTTCTCATAAACTGTGTTTGTATTCAGATGTTGTAAATAGGGCTCAGTTGGTGGAGCGCGATAACGAGATAACGCAACCAAAAGAGAGCAGCCGGCAAAATGATAATACCAGTGAGAGCAGTCATCGAAGCGGTGACAACAAGCGTGGAGGGAATCAACAGGCCAGAAATGGTAACCACTTCGGTGGTAATCAGGGCCAAAACAATAAGAATGGACATTTCAAGAAGAGGAGATTCAACAATGATGGAAAGACGTCAGCACCAGCACCTGTCGTTAAGGAAGGAGAACGACCACCTATCATATGTTTCAAATGCGGAGGGGAGGGGCACATCAGTCCAAACTGCGCGATGCCGTCCAAAGCATGTTATAATTGTGGAAGAGAAGGTCATTTAGCCCGATTTTGTCGTTAACCGAAGACAAATTCAGCTAGGATGGAGGCACCAAAAGCCGTCCCAGAAAAGTCAAAACCGGTTGTGCAAGGGAGAGCGTTTGTTGTGAACTCCCAGAGAGCAAGGAACCCAAATGAGGTCATCACGGGTAAGCTTATCATAAACTCTAAAGAAGTTTATACTTTATTTGATACCGGTTCAACCCATTCTTTTATTTCTCCTACTTGCGCTCATCGATTAAATTTGATTCCGGAGAAATTAGACTTTGACTTATCTGTAGAAACTCCGTTGGGAGAAACCTTCATTACCTCCACTGTTTATAAGTCTTGTTTGATTCAAGTTGGTACCCACACATTACCTATCGATCTGATTTCATTAAAAATACTTGCATTTGACGTGATTCTAGGGATTGATTGGTTAACTACTCATTATGCAAAAATTGATTATTTTCGTAAGGTTGTTAGCTTTCATATTCCTAATCGACCTATTATGCGAATTCAAGCAACCAAACCATTAAAATCAATCGCTGTCATCTCAAGTCATAAAGCTATTCGTTTATTGAAAAACGGATGTCAAGCTTTCTTAGCTCATGTCACAGATCTAAACAAAAATACGTCAGTTTTGAATGATATTTCTATTGTTAATAAATTCCCTGACGTATTCCCTGAAGAACTTCCTGGCCTACCCCCAGAGCGTGAAATTGAATTTTGTATCGACCTTGAACCCGGTACAAAACCCATTTCCAAAGCCCCATATCGAATGGCTCCTATTGAACTTCAGGAGTTAAAGACCCAACTGCAGGAATTGTTAGACATTGGTTTTATTCGTCCTAGTACTTCTCCTTGGGGTGCTCCTGTTCTGTTCGTAAAGAAGAAAGATGGGAGTATGCGACTTTGTATTGATTATCGGGAGTTGAATCATGTCACCATCAAAAACAGGTACCCATTGCCACGTATTGATGACCTGTTTGACCAGTTGCAAGGAGCACAATTCTTTTCAAAGATCGATCTTCGTTCTGGATATCATCAGCTGAAGGTTAGAACTGAGGATATTCCAAAGACGGCTTTTAGAACTCGGTACGGGCATTATGAATTCCTAGTCATGTCCTTTGGATTGACTAATGCTCCTGCTGCCTTCATGGATATGATGAACCGGGTATTCAAGGAATATTTGGATCATTTTGTGGTCGTCTTTATTGATGACATCCTTATTTATTCCAAAAGCCGTGAAGATCATGAGCAACACTTGAGGCTGGTACTCCAAAAGCTTCGTGAATACAAGCTTTATGCCAAGTTGAAGAAATGCGAGTTCTGGCTGGAAGAGATAGCATTCCTTGGGCACGTAGTATCAAGTCGCGGAATATCGGTTGACCCGGCAAAGATTGAAGCTATTCAAAGCTGGGAGCAACCTAAATCAGTGACCGAGGTACGTAGCTTTCTTGGTTTAGCTGGTTATTATCGGAGATTCGTGGAAGGATTTTCTCGAATCGCTACTCCATTAACTCAGCTGACTCGGAAAGATACAAAGTTTGGTTGGAGCGAAGAATGTGAGCAGAGTTTTCAAGAACTCAAGAGGAGACTCATTTCAGCACCTGTTCTAACAATACCATCTGGCTCGGAGGGATTTGTCATCTACAGTGATGCTTCGAGCAAAGGGTTGGGATGCGTTCTCATGCAACATGGAAAAGTCATAGCCTATGCATCAAGACAACTCAAGGAATATGAGAGGAATTATCCTACTCATGATCTAGAGTTGGCAGCTGTTGTCTTTGCACTTAAAATTTGGAGGCATTACTTGTATGGGGAGAAAGTGGAGATCTTTACGGATCATAAAAGCCTCAAATATTTCTTCACTCAAAAGGAACTCAACATGCGACAACGACGTTGGCTTGAACTGTTGAAAGATTATGATCATACCATTCAATACCATCCTGGAAAAGCGAACGTGGTAGCTGACGCATTGAGTAGAAGATCATATGCGGGTACAAGTGCAATATTAACAACGCAAAGGCCCATTTTGTGTGACTTGCAAAGGATGGAGATAGAGTTGAAGACTCCAGGGACCCATGTGATGATGGCGAATATACGAGTAGAACCGACTTTAATTGATAAAGTTAAAGCTGCTCAAGCTACAGACCTGGAGCTGATGCGTATGAAGAAGAAAGTGCAAGAAGGTGCTATACCGGAAGCAAGAATCGATGAAGAAGGAATACTTCGAGTCAACTCCAGACTTTGTGTTCCTAACAACCCTGATTTAAAGTATGAAATCATGATGGAGGCGCACAACACACCGTTTGCAATCCATCCTGGAAGTACCAAAATGTATCATGATCTTCGTCATACATTTTGGTGGAGCAATATGAAGAGAGAGATAGCGTTGTTTATCTCAAGGTGTCTAACTTGTCAACGAGTCAAAGCGGAGCATCAAGTACCAAAAGGTCCATTGCAACCACTTGAAATTCCAGAATGGAAGTGGGAGCACATTACCATGAATTTCGTTACCGGTCTTCCTAGGGTTTCTCAAGGTATTGATGCGATTTGGGTCATTGTTGATAGATTGACCAAGTCTGCTCATTTCTTACCGATACGAGAAACTTATACACTTGAACGTCTTGCTCGTATGTACATAAACGAGATTGTAAGACTGCATGGTATGCCAGTATCCATAGTTTCTGATCGAGACCCAAGATTCACTTCACGATTTTGGGTTAGTTTACAAAAAGCTATGGGCACGGAGTTACGATTTAGTTCAGCATATCATCCTCAGACGGACGGACAATCAGAGAGGACTATTCAAACTCTTGAAGATCTATTAAGACTCTGTGTCTTTGACTTCAAAGGAAGTTAGGACAAGTTCTTACCATTGGTGGAGTTTTCCTACAACAACAGTTATCAAGCAAGTATTGGCATGGCTCCATTCGAAGCATTGTATGGAAGAAAATGTCGTTCTCCAGTATGCTGGGATGAGGTGGGCGAAGCAACGTTGTTGGGACGGAGTTGGTACGTATGACTACAGAAAAGATTCAAACGATCCGACAACGTATAAAAACCTCACAAGATCGACAAAAGAGTTATGCTGATCTTCATCGAAAGGACGTGGAATGGAATTTGATGTAGGAGATCATGTGTTCTTACGTGTTGCTCCATGGAAAGGAGTTACGAGATTTGGAAAGAGAGGAAAGCTAAATCCTCGATTCATCGGTCCATTTTTAATCCTCGATCGAGTAGGAACTGTGGCTTATAGACTCGCTTTACCGCCAAGTATGTCTCGTGTTCATAACGTTTTCCACATATCCATGTTACGCAAATATGTGGAAGACCCGAACCACATTATTGAGTTAGAACCGGACGAAATAGCGGAGGATTTGACGTATGAAGAAGTTCCTGTTCAAATCTTGGATAAGAAGGAACATATTCTACGCTCCAAGGTTATACCTCAAGTTAAAGTTTTGTGGAGAAACCACGATGTTGAGGAAATGACTTGGGAGTTAGAATCAGAAATGAAATCAAGGTATCCTTACCTCTTCGACATACCAGGTACGTACCCTAATTTCGAGGGCGAAATTTCATAAGAAGGGGAGGTTGTAAGACCCCAATTTTTATAAATAAAGATGAATTTTCTATAAATATCATTTTTGAATATTATGGAGTTAATTCGATATATATAGTTATAGTTGTGGGTAATATTTATAAATTTTGCAAAGTAAGCAAGTTGTTATAAATATTCGTTTGGTCAGAGAATATTCTTTTTGTCGGGGAATATTCGTACGACGGCACAATCATTGGTGGACCCCACAACAGAATTATTGTCGGATTGAGAAAACGACAGAATTATCTTTCTATAAAAATAACGGCTGAGGTGTTACCGTTAAAACCGTTAAAACTGTTGAACTACTCGGTAGTAAAAGTACAGTAATACGCGTGGTTGCATAGTAGCACACGGTATTGATTATTGATGCTTACGTGAGAAGTCACTCAGCTATACTCAATTATTGCTACAGTAATTGCTGCATCATATCTCTTAAATTATTGTCATAGTATCATCTGTATAATATGTTATATATTGAGACGTTGTGGTAAGTTTGGTTATTTTATGGGGGGCCATATGTCATCATCTAAGAGTCTCTTCGTCAATAGTAATTACCGTCGTCAATAGTAATTACCGTCGTCAATAGTATTTACCTTGGTCAATAGTAATTACCTTCGTCAAATTATTTACCTTGGTCAATAGTATTTACCTTGGTCAAAGTAATTACCTTCGTCAATAGTATTTACCTTGATCAATAGTAATTACTTTCGTCAATAGTAGTTGTCCCTTCAATATTACCAAGAGTCATTTGACCCTTCGTTAAGACCAAGAGTCATTTGACCCTTCATTAAGACCAAGAGCCACCCTCAGTTTTTCTATATAAATAGAGGCCTAGGGCTTCATTATTTTTCACGAATTCATTCAAGCTATAGAGAGAGAAAGTATAGAGAGAATAGAGAGAGAGAGAATAAAAGTATTCTGCTACATCACTTTTCAATATCCAGTTCTTTTAAGGTAGGGAATATTATTTTTTTTTTATTCATGAAGAGAACTTCTGTTATTCCATTCTTTATTATTCTGTTGGAATAACCAGTTTACGGGTCTACCTTTACTTGGTGACATTCTTCTATTATTCTGTTGGAACATCCTGTCTGTGTGTTTTACACCGGACCTGGTTCGTTTATTATTCTGTTGGAACATCCTGTCTGTGTGTTTTACACCGGACCTGGTTCCGTTTTTATTATTATTCTGTTGGAATATCCTGTCTGTGTGTTTTACACGGACCTGGTTCCATTATTTATTATTCTGTCGGAATATCCTGTCTGTGCGTTTACGCCGGACCTGGTTCCATTATTTATTATTCTATTGGAATAACCTGTCTGTGCGGTCTATCGCATGCATGGTGATTTCTTTTGTTATTCCATTCTTTATTATACTCAGTTGGTTAAGTTTTGACTTCTATACTCCATGAAATTTGTGGAATATCCTTGATAGTTGCGTTTCATCCAGTATCTCTTTAAGAAAATATTCTTCTAAGCATTCTTGAATTTTACTCCACAATGCAGTATCATGTTGACAATTTGGACGTTGTTAATTCCTGGATAAATTAATTCTTGAACTTGTTTTATTGAATTCTTATATCATTGTCATCATCCTCATGTTTATAAAATGTTGAAAGTCATCTGTGGCCTGTAGTGCATAGATGGACTTGGTATGATTATGACCAGGGATTATTCGGTATAATCATGACCGTAATGTTACAAATGATGTGGTAAAAGTCCTCATTGGCCCGTAGTGCATTGATGGACAGTTGTTGGCATGATCATGACCATTAATGAATACACGAATATCCTTGGCCGTAGTGCAGGGGTGATTCGATGATGTGGATTATTTTATTAAGCTGAGTCTCAGCGATCACAGTGTTGAAAAACCTTTTAAATCATAAAAGATAGTAGAGTTTATTTTCTACTTGACTCTTTTAATGGATTGCTTGTTCGCTACAGTTAAACTTGATGTCTATTATATTTTATCAGTTTAACATTGTTGAAGGCTAATGATAATTTATTCTGCATTATCTTAGTCATAATATTTCTTACTGGGCTAGTTGAGCTCACCCTTTCTTTCACTGTTCTCTTCAGGAAATGAGAACGTAGCTGGGACAAGTCGGGGTACGGAGTGATGGTCCGAATGATAGTATTAGTTAGTAGTCTCACTATTCTATGTAATGGTGTGTTAATAAATGTAATGAGGACTCCTTTTGAGTATGAATACTCTCTAGAAGATAATATTTGTATTCAAACTCACAGTTTATGTTTTGTCGTATTGTACACGACAGTTGTATTAATAAGTTGTATTTGTATTCTGTACTATGTATCTGACGACCCAAGATGGATGATGTATACCTAATTTTTGGGGGCGTCACAGAACATATTATTTTTCTCAGAATTTTTAAAAACTCATTTTTATTTTTCATATGTGCCAAAATAGCCGAATATTTCAGACATTTAATCAAAAATTATACTTTTATCTAAAAAATTTTGAAATTCACAGATGTATTCTCCTTCATATACATGTACTCCCAATAAAAATTTCATCAATGAGGAGTTGTTAACCACAAGGAGTTATAAGCGGTTACTTTTAAATAGTCCTTTTCTCATAAAATTCATAACTCTCAATCTATACATCAAAAATTACTATTTTGGACACAATCAAGAAAACTCATCAAAATTTCATTTTAAATTTTTCCAGAATTTTTGAAGGTCATAAAAATTACGAAACTGAAAAATATAACAACCCTTAAAATCCCTTACTATCCCTTACCTCAAAAGTGCAGTATTTTGACTAGAATGCAAAGCCGAAGGAAATGCACTGAATAGCAACTCTCAAAGTATCTAAATACTCACAAAATATATTCATAAATATAGAGAGAGAAGAGAGAAAAACTTATGAATTTTGTGTGATTTTCAATTCTTAACTTAGCCCTCTATTTATAGAAAAATGTTAATCACGCTGAAGCAGACTTAACCTGCAACCTGATGGCTTTACCTGCTACTATTCTCGCCCATCACATTTGAATAAAAATTCAGCATATTTCTTCACCACCAAGAGTGGGGCCCACCAATTCTGAAATTTTCTACCAAAATGATAAACTCCGAAAATTCAACAATTTATGAACCAGTCATCTGTTAAAATTCATAATAATCATACGTTATTTTTAACGGTTTAAAAATTTATGGACATATACTCAAGCTTAAATATGTATAACATATCCAAAATTACCACGATCAACGGTCGATTAAAATTTATAACCATCGCAAAATATTCAAAAATCCTGATTTTTAATACCTCCATTCCGACAAAAATACTGATAAATATAACCATTAACTCCTTTATTTTTAACCCACAAAAATATATCCTATTTATATCCACATAAATAAATATTTTCTTATTATTGAATCAATAATAATTATTCACAATAATAATACAGAATCACATTTATGACAACCAGGCGTTCCAAAAAAGGGGAGGCTTTCCAATAAGAATTTTTCCTTACTAGCGCGAAATTAGATGACCAAACCTCTCCTTTGACAGACTTTCATAGACATTGCCAATAATGCTATCTAATAATATTATTCAAATAATATGATTATTGATCTGATAATAGGAAATACTGTACTTGCAGTGACAATTATTGAACAACAATAATATAAAATTTCAATGTAGCAATTATTGAATCAATAAATTAAAATATTAAACAGTAATTACTGTAACAATTATTGAGTAGTGCCTTCTTACGTAAGAATTAATAATTTCAAAAATACTGTACAATACCGTGTGCTACTGTGCAATAACGCGTATTACTGTATTTTAACCACCGGTATTCCAACAGTATTAATTAACGATAACAACTACGCCGTTATTTATAAAAACTCAATTTTGTCGTTATCTTCATCCGACAGTTATCCGTTATGGGACCACAATAGCTGCGCCGTCGTACGAATATTTCCCGACAGAAAGAATATTCCACGACCAAACGAATATTTCCCGAAAATAATGAATATTTTATAACCACTTGTATATTTTGAAAAAAAATCATATATCACCCTTAATTTTAACATTTATCAATTTAACCATTACTGAATAGATATTTAAGAAAAATTGAATACTTTTATTTCATAAAATTCGGGGTCTTACAGTGTTAAAAAATCTTTTAAATCATAGAAGATAGTAGATTTTATTCTCTACTTGACTCTTTTAATGGATTGTTTGTTCCGCTGCAGTTAAACTTAATGTTCGTTATATTTTATCAGTTTAACACTGTTGAAGGCTAATGATAATTTATTTTGCCCCGACTGGGACGAGTCGGGGAACAGAGTGATGGACCAGATGATAGTATTAGTAGTCCTCACTATTCTATTAAATAGTGTGACAATAATTGTAATGAGGACTCCTTTTGAGTTTATATAGTCTCTAGTAGACATAATTGTATTCAAA